>DWPP01000067.1:0-15454 GCA_018251735.1 Eantis mithridates tamenund
ATTATGATTTGTTTCTACGTATTGGTTTAAAAACAATAATTATACTAACTAAATTCTATAGATACAATTTCATATTTTTTTAATGGTAACTCCAGAAACGACAAAAATATCAAAGTAAACTCGCACCGGAAATGAATGCATTCAATAACTAGCTTTTTATTTAAGATTATTATAAGTATAGATAATTTTATGATGGCTTTGACACTTAAAACTAAAACCGTAGATAAATCAAACTAATTGTATTAGTAAGTTTTTCATAAGTCACGTTTCTAGACGCTTCTAAAACACTTCAGGTAAAATCTTGCCATTGTCCTTAATTTTAGTAAGAGATATAAGAGAAAGATGTGGCAAGTTTTTTTTAAATACGTCCTTTTGATAACAGTCGTCTGTAGTTATATCGAAACTTAAACTAAAAGACGATTTTACATATAAAGAATAATAATGAGTTGGAATTAATTAAATACTTAGTCTTAAAGAATCCGGTACAGTCTTTCGTAATTTTTACCATACCTGTACCAATGATAATATAATATTTTACATTTATTGATTGAACGTAAATCCATTTGTAGTTTAACAGCCTTTGCCAAATATCAATATAACCAAATAACATTCTTGACTTCATTCAGAAGGCAAAGATAGGGTTACTTCCGTTAATAACCTGGTTTCACAATTAGGATTGCTTAAAGTGGAATATACAGAACTAGATTCATAGTCAAATTCAAACTAATAGTTTGACAATCGTTTATATTTTTCAACAATACGTAATGCATCCTGTCTTTACTTAATGCGATAAAATCCTTTCACGGCTGAATCAAAGCTAATGTTTAAACTTGAGACTCATCATGCGGTGTCGGTAAGGGTTGTAAGTAATAAATTTATCTGGGGTTATTAAAGGAATTTGTGAGATAAACACAATCTTATAGTTATAAAAATAAAAGTTAATTTCAATACATCCATAATGGATGGATGTATATTATTAGTACTTAGTTGCACTGGAAAGTCTAAGTGTTTGTTTATCGTATTATTATGTTTAGATAACTCTAAGAATATTTATAAATAGAAGAATTAAAGTTATTAATGGTAGATTTCACTATGTGAATGTTATCTTTCATTAAATTAAATAGTTCTGTCTCGCTCTTTTGGCAAGATTGAATTGCGGCATCATATTTTCGTGCATCGTCTGCATCGAGAGTGCCAAAGAAAAACTTAAGGATTTCTCCACCAAATTCTAAAGATCTCTTGACCTTGGTAGGAGATTTTTGAGAAATAATGTGAGAAAGAGATTGTTCCTTAATATAATTATTTTGGATTAGGATTTCGATAGGATTAGAAATATCATTACAATTAATTGCTTCTTGAGCTTGAATTTTATTACATATATTTTGCGTTTTGAGCAAAAGCGATTCTAAGTTCTCCATATATGGTTTTAAGGAGAATAAGTCTATATAAGTTATGACTTTCCAATAGTTATTATAAAAACTAACATGAGTAGTCGGTTCGAAATATATTCCTGGGCTATGCACTATAGGAGTTATTCTGGATTCGCCTTTAATTTTCTGGCATAAGATTCTGGAAATAACGATAAGAGTAAGTTTAAATTAAGGTTAGGTATAACAATTATACCCATTAAGATCTAGTAAAAAGATATAGTAAAGCAAAAAACGATAAAGATATAGTAAAAAGAAATAGTATTTATTTTATGTAAAGTTTAATGTATTAAGTATGAATTTTTATTTATTTAATTTATTTTATTAGTTTATAAACTTGTATAAAGAAAAAGTTTCTATAATATTTTTTATTCATTAAATTTACCTAAAAAGATTTAGGATTGATTTAGAGATAGATTAGATTTAGAGATATAGAATTGATTTAGAAATAGATTATATTTAGAGATATAGAATTGATTTAGAAATAGATTAGATTTAGAGATATAGAATTGATTTAGAAATATATCATATTTAGAGATATAGAATTTATTTATAAGCTAGCAGGCTTAATTTCATTAGTATGGTATTTAATATGTTTTCTGCCTATTTGCAGCGTTACATTGTGCTTATTATGCACTTTAGTAATTTTATAAGGGCCTTTCCAAACGGGAGATAAGGCTTTGCGAAGTCTATGATGCTGTTTAAGATATACCATGTCTCCAGATTTATAAGAAGTTTCGCGGGAATTGGAATCGTAAAGTTCTTTTGACTTCTGTTTACTTCTTAGAATATTTTCAATGGCTTTTTCGCGACAATATCGCATACGGTATTGTAAAGCGCGAATGTATTCTTGATAAGTATTATTATCATTAGATTGGTATAAAGAATTAGGAATGGATGGTTTATAACCATATAGAAGTTCGAATGGGGTGAAACCCGTAGTTGAATGAGGATTAGTATTGTAAGCTAGAATAGCTGTAAAAAGATAACAATGCCAGTCGTTCTGATTTTCAGTAACGAAAGACTTTAAATACTCTTTTAGAGTAGCATGAGAGCGTTCTAAGGCTCCGTTAGTTTGAGGGTGATAAGGAGTTGTAAATAAGGACTTAATCTTTAAGATATCTGTAAGTTGCTTGAATAGCTCAGAGGTAAAACAAGTACCTAAGTCAGTTAGAATAGTTTTAGGAAAACCAAAGAGTGACATGAAATGAACGATATTTCGAGCTATCTCCTCACTGGTAGCAGAGACCATGGGATATGCACTAGAGAATTTTGTAAGATCATCTTGAAGAGTTAGAATATACTTAAAGTTCTGGAAACCTGCATCGGGTAAAGGACCTACGATGTCCAGAGCTAAACGTTCAAATGGTTTAGTAGATGTAGAAGTAATCTCCATTGGAGCTTTATTAGATTTTCGTAAAGGTTTATTAACCTGACAGAGTTTGCATTTTTTGACATATTGCTCTATATCTGAGCGCATACCTTTCCAATAATAGGCAGCCTTTATACGATTATACATGCGACTTGAACCTGGATGTCCAGCTATAGTGGAATCATGGTTTTCTTTAAGAATGGTAGGAACTTCTACCGGAGTAGGATAGATTAATTGGTTTTTATAAATATGTATAGAAATATTTGTATCGTGAAATAAGAAAGATATCATGTTGTATATTTTAGTATACGATAACTTTGAAAAAGGTTCCGTAAAGTCGGAAATAGCGATGTCAGTGACATCTGAATGATTTTCTAAGATATAATTTCGTAATTTTAAAAGAATGTTGTAAACCGTTTTGTAATTGACCTCATCAAAGTGATGAACCTTTGTAAAAAGAAAATTGTATAATTTATTATTCTCAGAATTAGTATAAGATTTAGTAGAATAAGGTTCACGTTCAGAATTTAATATTTCTGAAGTGTCCGCGAATTGAGACATTATTTCCGTGACATAAGGCATTGATTCGTCAAAATCTAACGAAGTAGGTATAGCAATACATTTGAACTTAGTACGGTGTAAACCTTCATTATGTTCTTGAATATTTGTATTAGAAATAGGTAAAGATTTAGTAAATTGTTTTTTAAAATATGTCTCATAAGTGTAATTATTAAGTTTGTTTAAATTTATGACGTGAATTGGAATACGAGACAGAGCATCGGCGTTAGAGTTTAATTTGCCTTGTTTGTATACGATTTCGTAGTCGTATTCTTCTAACTTAAGACGCCATCGGATCAGTTTACTTCCGGGGTCTTTAACATTAAATAACCAGACTAACGGTCTATGGTCAGTAACAATTTGAAATTTATTACCATAGAGGTAAGGACGAAAAGTTTTCACGGCAAAAATAATAGCTAGGAGTTCCTTCTCCGTTGTACTGTAATTTCCTTCTGCTTTATTAAGCGTCCTTGACGCATAGGCAATAGGAAGATCCTTGCCTATAGGACCTTGCGATAGGACCGCGCCAACTGCATAGTTGCTCGCGTCAGTTGTGACCACAAAAGGTTGGGAAAAATCGGGATATTGAAGTAAAGGAGCACTAGTTAATTTTTCCTTTAAGAGGTTAAAAGATTTATCTTGTTCTGAGGACCACACAAATACAGCGTCCTTTTTAAGAAGTGAAGTTAAAGGTTTTGTAATCTTTGAAAAGTTCTCAATGAACCGACGATAATATCCGACGAGACCTAGAAAGGATTTTATCTCCTTAGGATTTTTAGGAATAGGAAATTCTTTTACGACCTTGACTTTGTCGGGATTCGGAGAGACACCTTTGTCGGTGATGACATGACCTAAATAAGTGACCTCGCGCCTGAGAAATTCACACTTATCAGGTTGGAGTTTGAGATTGAATTCACGAAATTTGTCAAAGATCATTGTAAGTTTATCTATATGAGATTGAAGATCGTGACTATAAATTATGACGTCATCTAAATAGACGTATGCGTGAAGACCTTGGAGACCTGAAAGAACTGTGTTCATCAACCTCTGGAACGTGCTAGGGGCATTTTTCAACCCAAAAGGCATTCTGGTGAATTCATAATGACCTGAAGTACCATTTGTATTGACTACTGTAAAGCCAGTTTTTGCTGAGTCAGAGGGATCTAGTAAAATTTGATGAAATCCGGAAACAAGATCTAGCGTTGAAAAATATTTAGAATGACCTAACTGGTCAAGAATATCGGTGATTAATGGAATAGGATATACCTCGCTAACAGTGACGTCATTAAGGCGTCGATAATCGATGACGATACGCCATTTCTTCTTACCAGATGCGTCCATCTTTTTGGGGACGACCCAGACAGGAGCATTCCATGGTGAAGTAGAAGGTTTTATAATTTTTTGACTCAACATTTTCTTAACCTGTGCATCTACTTCATCTTTATGACATTCGGGAAAACGATAAGGTTTAACGTTAATTGGAGGCGCGTTTCCCGTATTAATGGAATGTTTTATGGCATTAGTACAAGTAAGAGGATCACCTTCAAGATAAAAAATATCCGAATATTTTGAACAACAATTTAAGAGTTCCTTTTTTTCTTCCGAATTAAGGTGAGAGTGACGAATAAGATTTAGAACACGATTTTCACGATCTGAAGATTGATAAGACATTGAATTAATTGATTCATAATTTAAAGAAGACATAGAAAGACTATCATAATCGATAGGTGTTAAAAATACTTTAAAATTTTCAATCGTTATATCCTTTTCAGTTGTGTTAAGGACTGAAACATTGACTCGATTATTATTTTTAAGTTTTACAATAGAATTTGCAATATAAACACCTTCTGTAACGATTTGATCAAGAACCAGAGCTTCGCTAAGATATTGCAATTGTTGTGCGTCATTTGACACTAAACACTCAATAACAGACTCGGAACGAGATGGAATAACGTATCTAATCACACTAAAATGAATTGGTAATGTGCAATCTTGAATAGAAATAGTGTTAGATTTATAATCAATAATTGAATTAAAGTAGTTTAGGAAATCATGACCTATTATTCCGTCATAATCTAAATTAATTGAATCGTTAATCACATGGAACTGATAAGAAATAGAAATTGGAAATAAGTCAAAGCACATCTGAAAACTGCCTAAGGTTTCAGAATAAGAATCAGTGTCATTAATACCTTTTAATTTAATTTTCTTAGTTGACAATACAGGTATTTCGCATAAACTTCTTTGTTTTATAATGCTAACGCTAGCGCCTGTGTCAATTAGCAAGCATAGCTCATTTGAAGAATGCTTTGTTTTAATATATATGTGAGGTAATGATACCTTTTTACCAAACGTTTCAAATACGTATGTTTCTGGTAAATTATTAGAAATAGAAGAAATAGAAAGACTCGAGTCGTTTTTCGACTGAGATGTTAAAGATTTAGGATTCGTGCTTAAATGACTCAGTTTTTTATTTAACTGAGGTGAAATAGGATTTAGAAGACTCAGATCATTATTTGACTGAGATGATAAGATTTTCGATTTAGTATTTAAGTGACTCGATTTTTTATTTAATCGAGGTGAATTAGAATTTATAAGACTCAGATCATTACTTGACTGAGATGAGACGCTTTTAGATTTAATATTTAATTGACTCGATTTTTTATTTAATCGAGGTGTATAAGAAATAGAAGGACTCAGTTCATTATTAAACTGAGATGAATAGGATTCATCCTTAGGACTAGACTCATTTTTTGAATGAGATGCAAAAGAATTAGAATATTTATAACTCAGTTCGTCTTGTGACTGAGGTGAATAAGATTTAGTATAAGAGTTATGATAAGAGTTAGGATTAGATATAGGATAAGAGTTAGCATAAGAGTTAGGATAAGAATTATGATAAGGCTTAGGATAAGATGTAGTATAAGAATTAGAATAAGATTTAAGATACTTAGGAATAGAAGGGTCTTCCTTAAAAATCCTTTTATGAGGATTTCGATTTAAAGTGTCCTTGATTATCGACTTCGGCGGACACGGACTCAAAGTCGAATTTAGTTTAAATTTGAATTTTCGACTTCATCACAAAAATTAACTCGAGAACTACCGGGTGAAGTTGTAGTAGTATTTTTATTATTAGAAACGTGACTTTGTTGGAATTTATTCGGCGAAGACTTTGAATCTGATACCTGTAAGCGGCGTTGATTGTTATATTCACGCTTGCGACACTCGCTTATCATGTGACCGGGATTTTTGCAATATGCACAAAATGCATTTATGTTACTACGCTGATGAGAATTATTAAACTTATGAAAATAATTTGAATTTGAATATTTAGGTTTATGATTTTGATTAGAATTAGTATGATAAGATTTATGATAACTTGAATTACTTTTATGATGTGAACTCTGAGATATACGATTTAATTTAAATATTTTTTCTTCAGCTACAGCATACTGTATAGCTTCATTTAAAGTAGAGGGATTTTTACATCTTACTATAGTAGATAACGAAGGGTTGAGATTTAATAGAAATATATTTAATGCGAGATCTTCCATGGCTGCTACGCGGCCAGGGAGTTCTTTGGAATCTTTGCAGTTATAATGGATGTCTGACTGAATACGAGTTAATATAGATTCTAATCTGAGAGAATATTTGGTAACATCTTCAGAACTTAACTGTCTACAATTTTGCAAGTCCACGAGTAAATGCGTGGAATGTTTTTTTTCGCCAAAAGTAGATTTTAAAAATGATTTTAATTCGTCCCAATTTGAAAATATTTTTAAACTACATGCTACTTGTGCTTTACCTTCTAACTGAGAAATAATGTATTTACATAAAACAAATTGTTGATCTGTGGTAGCTAAACTCATAGCATTGTCACAGTTTGTAAGAAATGCGGCTAATAATTCTTTATCACCATTGTATGGTTTAATAAATTTAGTAAGAACGGAAAGAGTGATTTTTTCAGACATTTCGCTTTCAGAATTTCTTTTAGGCTTAGAATTTTCTGGTTTTAAAGACATTATGTAATGTTGATTTAAAAATACACAAGACACAAAAATTCAAAACACATAAAAATAATAAAAATGTAAAAGAAATTTAGATATATAGTAAAAATTAATAGTCCAGTCAAAAATTAACTAAGAATAATGCACTGAATTTAAGTTATGAAAAAAGAATATCACGTTGGAATTGCACTAATACGAATTGCACTTTAACTTTGAGATTTTAAATAAAACTTGAATTAGAAACAACTCACAGTAGGAGAACAGCTTTCGCGATCATCTCGGTGCACTTTGCGAAGAGCTCGTAGAGGTGATGAAGATGGTGAAGACGATGAAGAAGACGAGGAAGACGAAGACTGAAGAAGATGAAGATGAGTCTTTGAGTCGGTGCGCGGTGTTGTGATGCGGGCTCACGCTGCAAAAGCGGAGGCTTATCGTCGATCACTTCGGCGAGACGGGAGCTGGTGATGGGTGATGCGGGCTCACGATGAGTAGCGGAGGCTTACCGTCGATCACGCTGAAGTATGACCCGGTGCAGGCTCAGGTTTTGGATGCCTGAGGCTGACTGTCGACCAGGAGACCAGATTCAGGGAAACCCTCGGGATTCTTTTAGATTGCCGCTGTCAAATTGACTTTCTAATTGCAGCAATCCCACTTCTGACACCAAAATTTGTTGTGAGGGCTCCTTCGGGTCTCTTTTTAAAAAAAACTAATTTTCACAATAAACTAGTTTTTATTTTATAAATCACACTACAGATAATTTACACTAGACCGAACTCGACCGAACTGTATGGCAGCACTCAAAAGACTAATTTAGTTTTAAGTAATTTTAATATAGTAAATTTGCCTACATTGCAAATATGCGAATTAGTATAAAACAATGGAAAGATCCAGTGAGCTGACGCTGCACTGTCTGCATATAGATTTATGTTATAACAGTACGCAGAGAACACCGAGTGCCAAATATCTCTATCCTTACAAACCTGCCGTGCTTCTTCCACATTCATTACTCTATTCATACATGCACACCGGTTTTTAATAATTTTTGTTTTACGGTTATCTAAACTATATCAAGTTTTCAACTATTATTCGATAATATTACATGGAAAGTAACGCATTTTATGAATTAAAATGTGTTTTACACGCGTCACTGTAATTCTATTTTAAGCCATACTGGGCTACAAGTCAGTACAATATTAAATTAACTGAATTATTTTACTTGTTTTCCGATAAACTATGTAGGCGGATGGCTACTCAAATGTTGTCAAAAATAAAATTTTACTTTATTCACATGATATTAAATTCTCCACTTGATTGGAAATATTAACTTTTGGAAATTGTGTTGCTATCCTTTAGAAATATTATATAAATGCAAACTATTCACAATTTTTTAGTATTAGCTGTTTGTTAGTTATCTATGAGTATTTTCTTGCAATATAAATAAACCCATATGACGAAAAGTTTTAAATTTGTATGGTATTTTAAAAAGTGAAACATACTAATATTTTAATGTACCTATAATCAGAAATACTTGAACGCTTCATTCAAATGTATTGAACCATGTATTGTATTGAATACATTTTCTAGTATGACTCAGCTCAGAGTTCGACCAATTTGAAGAAGTTTTGTATTCTACAAAATATAACTACTGTGAAAAACCGAAGTCATTTCATGCAAGACTAGAATTGTTCAGAGCCTCACTTAAGAGAGTGGGATCTTAGATTAATCGCAGCTTACCCACATCTGCTGAAACAACAGATGGTGCCCAAATAAAGACTTGTCGTATATCTACAGATATTTGTAAACCTTTAGCAATATATTGAAACATTGGAAGTATAGTAAAATTTAATTAAAAAACGACTGTTGCATAATGCCATTGTGCTATTTATTTGAGTTTGTAGGTACTTGGGTGTCCATGGGTTGCAGTGACCACTTTATATCGTTTGAACCTCAGCTACTTTTATTATAATAAAAAAAATACAGCTTATTACGCCTTCAATACCTTAGCTCGCCTTTGCTCGACAGCTTTGTAGGTACTATTCATAAAAAAATTACATTGTTACATTTTGAGTCATCTTAATATCTACTAGAAGGTTTTTTACTGGAGGTTTTAAGATGCCAAAATAAATGTACTATAAACCATAAACAAAATAGTACATGTAGGTATGTAATATTTAATATTTTTTCAGTTTGACTTTAAAATGTCAGACTTTGTCAAATTAATGGTGTATTTCGATTTTTTTTCTATTTTGTATTATTTTATCTATATTTCTAAAGCATATGTTAGCATATTATCTTATACGAACGATATCCAAGTAAACATTAAACATATACCGTATTTTATACTCTTCCGTTTACGTTATTGTGATTAAAGACTTGTATACAATTTAAAACTCTTCAATTGTTTATTATTGTGTGTTTTGTTTATTATTATTAACAAGTGTTTATTATTTATTGCACTTGACTATACTTTGCAGACGTTTATATAATGAATTATCGCTTATAATAAGACCGGTCCATTCGTGTATTGTGAAATCACAAAATGATTACGCGAAGTAAAAGGCGAAATGGAAGTTCGATTTCTATAACTTGTGTATGTTTATGAGAGTTGCTGACAATTTTTCATTAAGTTTATTGAGGTTCGAAGGAATGATACAGTATAGAAATTAGACCAGATGCCATTTTTGTTTGTAAATAAGAAACTTCATTTAGTAAAACGTGATACGAGTGCCATTGGTACTGCGTTTTGCTTCAACCTTTTTTTTTTTTTTTTTTACGATTTTTTGTATTTCACATATATGGCTACCAAATATTGTTATATTTGTTAGTAGTTGAATAGACGGTCGGGAAATCCTACCGGCACTTGGGAGTTTCTGTCAAAATCCTTGTTATCTTTATATCAAAGATTGTTTGAAATTTATATACCCAAATGGCCTAAGAAAATGAGTTCGCTAGAATATTTCTTACATAAACTGTATAGGCATGCCTGTCAATATTACGTACATCAACCCAATTTTGTAACACTAATTAATTGTTACTAAGGTTACCATAGATAGGTACATGCCTGTATATTGATGGCAACATAAAATATTATTTACCCTTTAAATAGTTACGCCGATAAAAAGATTTAATAAATTAAATGAAAACATCAGCGATTAAAAGAAAAAGATATTTATTTATATAATTTGTCAAAAAATCATTAAATTATCTTAAAATTGAGCAGCAATAGGTAAAACGGAATATTTTATTTTCTATAAACTATGTATTAATAACCAATATTATTGATATTATTGATAATGTAAAATTTAATACGTTGAATGGATAAGATGACTCTTTAAATGCCTATCCGTTGCTAATTATGTAAATATGATCGTTTTTTGATAGACTCAATTCTATTTTGTATCAAATGTTTGTATTTTTGTATTCAATTCAAGGTTTTGTCTCCGTTACATGAGAAAAATATGCGCATATACATAAATATTATACTGAAAATTTTAAATCTAATCCAATCTAAAACTTACCTATCAACAGTAATAGCCACGAGAGTGAAGACGCCCGCAGAAACTGTGAGATTTGCAGTGAAGTTACTAGCAGTACACGTGATGGCGCCGAAGGGCCAGTGGGCTGTGACCAGGAACACGAAGTTCGGAGCCCCATTGAGCGTTGCCATGAGAAGATCCGCCACCGCCAGGTTCACGATAAAGCAATTGGTGACAGTCCTCATACGGCGATGAGCTAAAAGAATAAGAGAAGTTATTAAAATTTTATTAAATTCAATAATATTATTAGATTATTAAAAATTTTAAATACGTAGTTTTAAAAAAAAAACTACAAAAAAGTTCTTGAAATCAAACGTTTCAATCCCTAATAGTTTAACCGTAAAATATAAAAAAACACTCAATTTTTTTTTATGTTTTACTATTTAGTACTTTAAAAAATATTTAAAGTTATTCGATTATAATTGCAATATCAAATATAAATCAATTGAAGTAAATTAATAACAACAATACAACAATGGAATTTTAAAACATCAAGTTACACTTCATTTTTTTAATCTAAAACCCTGAACCAAAAATATTACATTATTCTATTTGAATAGTATACACGTACAATTGGTTATATATAGGGTGAGAAATAGGTCAATTCACGATGAGGATAATACCGGGTAAGGACTCTGCAGAGGTATTATCCTGAAGGCATTCAAGAACCCCTCATAAATTCGTATCGTCAAACATCTCGATTCATTCCCTATAAATGGGCAAAGTCCAAGTCATATATCTTTCTTCCTTCTCTCCTAAAGCGAAATAAAGCTTAATGATAATAATTTGTCATTAAAACACTAGTAGAAAAAAAAAATAACGAAAACATACATAATATGGGAAAACTAAGTAAAAAGTTGAAATTATTGGTATCTCATTTCGCTTTTATTAATGGACTAGTCCGACATTATATTCGCGTCGCGATATATTTAACAAGCAGACCAACAAAAATTAAGAATGATATATTTGTGTTAGTATCCTACAATGTCTATAGTTAATAATCAATTGAAAAAACTCAGTTATTTTGAAATCATAAATGCTTCAGGGCAAGTAATTGTTCAAATAAATAACAATTTTCGCCTTAATGCTAAGTTTAGGCTCTAAAGCTTACTAAAGCCCGGTTGTCAGAGGATGGCCCAAAGAAATTTACTTAACCCAGCTGCTTCACACCTATTATGACTTTTAATAAAAGAATTCGTGTAATACTAACACATATTATTTTAATACTAAATATAAGAATGAATTGAAAATTTAATTCGCAATAAAATATGATATGATTACCTCGATGCACTATTCATTACGTTAAAGTCAAAGTGAAAGCCAAATGTTTTATTCATCGTAAGGTATACAAAATACACTTAATGATAAGCATAAAAATATTATTTCCTCGGCTTTAAGGGTGTTGTGATCAAATTCTTGAAAGTTATTGAGAATGTTCTCGGTTAGGTCGGAAAGGTTTTTTAATAGTATAGCATTTCATACTGGTTCTGATAAATGGGGGAGTTAATAGTCTCCGAAACCGGCGTGCATCTATGAAGAGAGTGATTAATATAGAAAAAGCACGGCAGGTCTGTAAAAATAGAGATATTTAGCACTCTGTGCTCTCTATCTACGTGTCTGCGAATATGTGTGTATTTCATACTACGATCATTAATTGCCACGCGCGTATATTTTCTGAGATACTAATGATTACAAATACTCCTATATTTGTATTTAATCAAAAACGAATTTGCTATCCGCATCTTGGTATTGTGTAATGGTTAAATACGTTTCCCAACCTCCCTGGTGAGTGTGAATATGTTGACGACAAAATAACAGTAGCTATACATTTCAACAGTACTGACGTTTCGACACAAAAAGCTCTAGCACAACAAACAGTAGGAAATAATTGATTCCAGGAAATGATAAGAATACGGAGAAGAGATTCATTTCTATTCAATTGTTTTATTGTACGAGATTGTTTCAGTATAAATTCTAGTTAAAAAAGAATAATTAATTTATTCTTAAAAAGTATTACTTTTATAATTATCTAACATATTAAGGGAAAATTAATTTAGTGTTAAATAAAAAGTAAAGTAACATTTTGTAGGAGAAAACTGAAGCACCGAAGTGTAGTGTATATACGAAGTATATATAAAAAAGAAAGAAAGATTTATTTGTAAAAAAAATAATGCAGCAGAAATAAAAAGATACATGATATACATTAAATGTTTGGCATTACATTGCTGCTATATAATCTAAACAAATATAATATGCTTGCGTCAACAGTGGGTCATTTTGTTGACAACATCCCTTTTTAATTTTTTTAAGAATATTGTAGGAGACAACTGAAGCGTTGAAGCGTCAACAGCATGTCGCTATGCCTTTGGTTGGTATGAAACTTACCTAAAACTATCCATATGACCAGTGTGTTGCCGACTACAGCCAAGAGCAGCATACCAGCGAACATCAAGAACCAGGCCAGCTGTCCCCACCATGGCGGGCTGTAGGGCCGTTTCCCAAGCCCCATACAGTTTCCTAATGTCACCCTGAGAAAGAAGAAATAAACAGCTTTATGTTCGTGAAACTACAACTTATATTTTAATTATTTATAACTTTTACCTAGTTACTATACGGATACATATTAATGGTGTGCATTAGTGTATTTTTGTATTGTTGGCCAGAGAAAAAAACAGGTATCGAAGAAATACATATTTAAGACTGATCGAAACACATGTTATTTACATACATTACAGCAGTGGGACAGCATCATTTTCTGTTGATGATGATGATACAGATAGGTATGAGGTCTGTTTCCGTTACTTGTTTTCAACGCTTAGTTGCCATAGCGATAGAATATTCAATTTGCTTTTCGTGACACTATTATTCAATTCGAACAATTTCATATTCACGAAACGTTTATTGGATAAAATAAGGGAACTTCTTTGCATTTTCTATTTTTTTTTCTATAACGATGATTTCCATTAAATTATACAGGCTGATAGCAATGTTTACCTACAACGGAAGCAATCAAAATAACCTTACCTATAGCACGAGTAAGTCATTAGCACGCAACATGTAATCCTCGGAAATTTTCGTGCGTAAAAGTGGAAAAAAAAGATAACATAAATCAGCGATGCGAGGCACAAGTTCGTTGGTTTTATAACTAATTTTTAATTAGATGCGCGTGCCTATCTAATTGAAAACGCAGGTTTAATCTTTAGTATACATTTAATACTGCATACGCGTAAGATTGCCGGCGGAGGCTGGATGAGGGTTGCGAGAATCCGGGAAGTTTAGCGCAAATTTGGGAAGGCATATAATAGACATAAAAGTCTACGAAACCGGCGTGCATGTATGAAGAGTGTAATTAATGTGGAGGAAGCACGACAGGTCTGTAAGGATATTTGGCACTCCGTGCTCCCTGCCAAACCCCGTAAAGGACCTGGCGTATGTATATACGTAAGTAATAGACTGAAGCGAATTAAGTAGTTTGTGCTACTACATAATAGGTGATAGAGAAGACACCTAAAAACTATTTTAAGACCTACCAATCCTTCAACCAAAAAATATTCAACGTAATCTATAAATAAATTACGGAATTCAGTACTTGTACGAGAATGTTATTAATTTCTATCCATTAAACGGATTCCTAAAATTCCAATTCTTTGTACTTCCTTTATCAAAACAATGTAAGCTTCATTAAATATTCACTTTTTTGTCCACGCTTCAATAAAGTTTGGATAAACAAGCCTACAATGTCAACAATTCATATTTGAACGCCAAACTGAGTTTATGTGTGTAATCTCTATAAAAGAATGTTCAGTGGTTGGTATAGGAAGGAATCTTATTATCCGTAGTATGTCCCGGGAAAGATATTGCACAAAAAGAATGTGTGGATATTAGGCTGTTCCATTTTCATATAAGTTCTTAATGGCGGTAGCCGCTGGATCCAATATCTGTAAAAATGGTCACTTTATTTTGTTTTTTAATAAAGATAATTACAGATATTTTATAAAAATAACAATACCGCTATATTCTACCTTGAGTAAAAATACTTCAACCACAGTATAGTAAACGTAAATTATCTCTGAAAAGCCATCATTAAAAATGCTTTTGATAAAGCTGTAAACATCAAAGTGGAAATAAATAAGAAAAACCTTGCGCCTTTCGCTGTCATAAAATCTCAAACTTTTTGGCTTAATGCCGGGCATTAATTGGGAGAATCACGAAAAATCTGAGACAACCTAATTTAACTTTACAAATGACATTTCAGAGGGTTAAGCCTCATTTTATAAAAGTGAAATAATTGTAACAAATTTTAATAGCTTTTTCATTTTTAATGCGATTGCCACTGTTACAACCGTGAATTCTAAATAAGCAAATTTTACAAGTTAAACCTTTTGACTATTTGAATTGAAATTATATTAAGCTCAATTACACTATAGTAAAACCATTATTGTTAACTTAGTATTTTACTACAGAATTTAATTGAAAATATTTTGTTACTATATAAACCTAAAGGACATCCGCAACCGAGGCGTAAAATGAAGTGAAAAAAAAGAGTGCAATGCA
>DWPP01000068.1:0-15438 GCA_018251735.1 Eantis mithridates tamenund
CACCGCAAAGCACGTGATAATTAGTCAACTAACTAATATGCACATAATTTCGAAAATCATTGGTGCACGCTGGGATTTGAATCCGGACTCACCAAATGTGAATCCAGTATCAAACCAATTCAGCTACCATGGCTCTTAAATTATTGAAATTCATATAAATGTATATCTCTCACCAGGGTCTGTAACGAAGCATGGCTCTGTTTCGGAGTCCAGCAAGTCGGCGGAATTATCGTTGTCATCGGAGAGTCGGGAGCGGTCGTCATCTGGCTGGTGGGCCACCGTGGCGGGCGTGGCCGCGCTCGAAGCGGATGCGGTGCGCAACGCCCGCACCACTGCGCCCAGTAACCCACCGCGTGCTTCGTCATCCGGTGATAGGGTCTCACCACTGTCGCTACGGCTGTAATTATGTTAATTATTCTATGAATAATCATTAAATTTTATTAAAAAAAATATTAAATACATAATACTTGTTGTTTATTCTGAGTGAGTGAGGTTAATATGAGTTTGGTGAAATTATATGAGTTTGGTGACGTTAATATGAGTTTGGTGAAATTATATGAGTTTGGTGACGTTAATATGAGTTTGGTGAAATTAATATTAGTTTGGTGAGTTTAATAATATGTGGATTGCCTGGTGTTGATCTTTACGTTTAACAGCGCACGCAATCGTCGAGCAGTTATCAGTATGTGTTGTGTAATGTAGTGTAGTGTAGTGTATTGTAGTGTAGTGCAGTATGGTATTATGTAGTGCGGTATAGAGCAGTGTAGTGTAATGCAGTACGTGTAGAGTACCTATAAGCGTCGTTGTGGTATACGGTGGGGTGTACGGCGTGCAGCGGCAGTGCGTATGCGGCTCGCACGGCGTCGGCCAGCGCGCGCAGTCTACGTGCGAGCGCGTCGAGCGCCAGCGCGGCCCCGCCCCCCGCACGCGCACGTGCCGCCGCCGCCAGCGCCTCCTGACGACGCTGCTCGCACATGCGCACCAGCTGACGACACTCCGCGCGTCTACACACACACACACACACACATTGATTATAATAAACACAATCTGAATTTTCTAACTTACATGTCACAAAATACATTCGTAATACATCAATAACCTACGTTGATTATATCACATAAGGGACACACTTGAAGAAGTATAAAAGTAATTTTTAACGCTTGTTATGTACACGCAACTAGTATCTATAATATAGTAACTGAATCACATATTATCGATAAAATATTGACCTGCGTTCGAGATCAACGTTGAGCCTCTCAATCTCGGCCTCGGCCTCCCTGAGCGAGTCGTTGAGAGCTCCGGTTTCTGCGGCGAGGAAGTCCTGCATCTCGGCCGCCTCGCGCTCCGCCTCCGCCAGCCGCGCCTCCAGCACGCGTGAAGACTCGCGCGAGTTACACGCTTCCTAAGATAATTATGAAAACGTCAGCACAAAGAATCATTGACGAATTATATGTAATAAACTTATATATATAAAATAAATATGTAAATAAACGTAACTAGTCCATCTGATTCTCTCCCATAGCATCCAAGCTACACAAGGTATCTTAACTTGGATTATGATGGTGAAGTGTTATTACTAAAATAACCATAGAATTATAAAACGTAAAGCATGTTTATAATATATCTAACCGTGTCGGTTTTATTTTCCTTATGATCTTCCAATAATAACATCATAGCTGATCATACTGACCGCATGTAACTTGTCGCAGTGCTCTCGCAGTGAGTCGATCTCGCTACGCTGCCGACCAGCCAGCTCTCCAGCAGATCGAAGTTGTTCTTCTAAGGCGCGTAGACAACCATCTGCACCAGCGCCAGCACCTGGAAACCATTCAATAAACATTATTTAATAAGGTTATTATGGAAATATCAATATATTTAAGACTTAAATAACTTTTTTAATAAAAATAAATTCGTATAGTGTAGGGTAGGTACACTAAGCCGTAACATAGCACACAAGACATTCCTATTCATTGATGAATTAGCTGCGGATAATTATCGACTCAATAGTCAAGTAAAAAAATTTATAAAGAGTATCTCGAGTACTTATTATTTACTGGGTTGCTCGTTATACATCATTACAACAAAAAAACATTTAGACAACGAAAAAAGTAAGATTATCCCGATTAACATTTGGTTGCTCTGAATTTCTTACTATTTGTAGGGATTTATTACAAATATTAACTATGTTCACTGTATTTTACATCGAAATCAGCATTAATAATTTATTACAGTACTTCATATTATGATCTACGTATAAGTGAGACAGAACTCACCAGCCCCAGCGAGCTCAAGCAGCCGCTGCGAGTTCCGTTCGAGCTCCGCAATGGCGGCGAGTCGCGCGGCGCGTTCCGCGGCGAGCTGCGCCTCGGCGTGTAGTCGCCGCTCGCGCTCCTCGGCCGCAGCCGCCTCCGCCGCGGCCGCCGCCGCTGTCAGCCGCGCCAGCTCTGCGTCACGCGCGCTCGCCTGCACGCCGCGGTGACACCGCGACACTTCGATACGACTGGACAACCGACAATAACTATATTACTCCTATGGTAACATAGGACTTATAAGTTAATAAGTTCAAAGTTAGTATAGGGGTGATCCTATAGATAAGCAGTGACTGTTTTATGGACACCGGATCCTCTCTATGGTAACTCATTAGAACTTTTATCAAAAACATGTCTAATTGTAGATTAATAATCATGAAGTTTATTTTCAATAAAATATTTTCGCTTAAATAAAATTAATATTAAGTATAGTGTAATACCTTTCTATGCTCGGCATAATTCCTGCTAAAGCCGACTCAATATCAGTGCCAATTAACACTGTTTGTGAAGTTTTCTCCGCATATATTCGAACTCTTGTTTTGACTGTCGACCTTGACGAAGCCGATCTAGAAACTGTTGGTCTCCTGGACGTTGGTGGTGTACTCTCATGTTTCGGCGAACTTTCTGGATCTGCATCTCTTCTTCTTCGCGGTAATGTTCCGTACTTGTCCGCTGCGACGCGGGTGGCACTTGCATCTGGCGTTGTAGGCAGGCGAGGGCCATTAGTAGGCCACTTCTTTTCTTCGCTTGGAGAGTTTGGAGTTCGACATCTTGCAGTTGATGTTTTGGTTGGTTTTGCACGTAATGCTGGGCTCTCTCGGACAAGATTAGGTAAGTCAGCGGTTGGCCTGATTCTAGGTTTGGGTGTTAATGGTCTCGGCTTTTCCGGTGGCGTCGGTTTTTCTCTACTTCTGGCGCGCTCTCGAGTTGCAAGGTTTGGTCCACGAGGTGCGGTAACTGGGCGTGGTGTGGATGTTCCAATTGGAGAACTTCTTTTTGGCTCTGTAACTGTTACATTGACACGTCGGCGAGGCCGAGGAGGGGCGCCAGCCAATGACGAGCTTTCAGAACCACATCCTGAACCGCAAGACACTACACTTGAAGCACAAGACCTCGAACCACCACCACTACTTAAAGCTCGACCACACCCTTCTACACCACTATCACTTCCTGCTGCCCCCAATAACAGTTCATCGCCAGCAGGCAAGCTATCTAAGTCTCCAAGTGACCGCGCATCATCGAGTACTTCACAAGATTCATTTCCAACACATGAATCTTTGTAATTTGCACTTGTATTTTTACAACCTTCTAAAGCTTCTAGTATTATTCCACTTTCATCTTTGTTATCGATACAAATATTCTCATTAATTTTTTCTATTTCACCCTCTATATAGTCTGTTTTTAACTCATTTTCACATTTTATTATAATGTCCTCAATTTTGCGATCATCTGGAAGCGGATCTTGTGCCTCGACGTTTATTGTGGATTCTTCTTCCATGCTGGTTCTTAATCTTACATGTTCTGTAACAAAAGAAAAGAAAATCTGTAATATTCAGTATAATTAAAGCTATATGATACTTAATCAGTTCGAAGCAGGGTTATTGTGCGAGCATTGTGTGATTGTTCCGCCCCTCGGCCCTCGGGTCACAATCTCGAGGGAGCTTATTGCCATTGTTCAGTATTCGCCTATTCTAAAATTGTTTGTATTGTATTAACAGCTTTATTCGGAAAATGAACACTAAAGCGCATATAATGCAAGCCACGACTTACGAAGTTGTTTATAGACATTGACACTCAGCAGTGTAATTTTTATGGTTTCACAAGGACCCAAGCTTAAGTAAAATAAAAAGCCAGCCTCTAAAATATAAGTGTTAAAACGAGAAACACAACAATGAATAGAACCAATTGACATAGCTATAGTAATACATCGTTTCACTCAGGCGAGATGCAGCGAATGACATTGAGGTAAAGAGCGGGTGGTACAAAATGTTCCCATGGTTCGGGGCCTCTACGTATGGCCTCGCCACATGGCTATTAAAAATGTGTTAAATACATACTAACATTACCTCAAAACTGCACGCTAAATATAATAAACTACAGGTGTTGCCTTTATACCTACAATTTTAATCGCTCTACTGAAACCACGTTTATGAAGACCACAACATACAGCTCATTAGTGATGTTAGGTCATTTCAATTCATTTATTCCTACCAGCCGATGCGGTCACTGGTTGTTAACCAACTTTTCTTTGTATGCGGTCTTGCAAGAAACATCAGATTAAAAACAGTCGTTAATGCAAGGCGGGACGGAACTAATTACACGACGGACACTACTTACAAATTTATAGTTTCTGTAATCGATTGCAACCATGGCGATTAGTAGAGTAAATTACTCAACTGATTTAAACATAAAGTAGAACCTATTTTCGATATGACCGTGTATTTGTAGAGTAATAAGACGATATGTTTGTGCGCGAAGCGGTATTCGATACCGCGATAAGCTTTCCACTCTAGATTTCAGTAAGAATGTTACTCAAGTATGAATTATTATCGACACGTTATAAATGAGAGCATCCAGCGTAGCAGGGATCGGGCCACCGGGGTCATCGCACGCGATTTGCTGTGGGGCATCAGAACAGCAAACTATTCAATGCTTGTAAGAACACTATGAAGAGTTTGATTAGTCACGCTAGCGGGTCGCGACTCGCCGTCTGCGCACCCACTGTGTATGATTATGTTTATTTTTATTAGAAGGCGCGCGATAGACGGCCTCCAATTAAACAAGTTGCAAAGGCCACGGCGAAGGTCCAGTCGATGACACCCAATGAATGTCATCATCAATCAAACTACTGTTACAACATATTTGTAGCCAATAAATTGCGAATACAGTGGTATTCAATTGGTACTATTAAATACATATCATATTAAAACTTTCGCAGAAATACGAAGGCCACTAATCCGCGCTTTGAAGAAGGATTAAGACCACAACAATTTTTAACATTGATTTTCAAGTAGACTTATGATGTGAAGGTTTATGTATTACACATTTGTAAGAAATTGAACTTAAAGCCAATAAAAAAGGAATTTATGATTTTAAAGTAACTGTTTTTAAGTTATTATAATAAATATTTGCACGATACTAAAACAATCTTTTTTTAATTATTTTGCCTGTCTTTCTGTTTGTCCGAACTAATCTTTAGTAACGCTAAACCATTTTGAGGCACCAACCAAGGCACGTCGCGCGGTGGCATTGCACCGCAAATATTGCAGCTTGTCTGATAAATTACCATACAGAATACTGCGTTAGCGATACTGGAAAGTCTACATCGAATCCAACTTGAATAATTCTTAAGTAAAATTATCAGAGTGAAAGACATTCAGAACCTACAGATTCCAGCGAAATATATTTTTCCTTATAACCCTTATTTTGTGTCGGAGAAATTATTTTTTCCGTTTATCTGGAAGATATGTAGCTCTTGAATGAAAGATTATTTATACTAAAGTACACTCCATGCATATAAGGGCTCTCTTATATAAAGGTATATAGATAATAAGAAAAGAAATGTTTATTTTATCTGTGATGCCATAGATTAAAAATTAATGTTTGCCTAAATTCATAGACATTTTTCTATTCTGTATTACTTTAAAAACGACATGCTATTTTGTTAAGTAGAATTTTATAAGAGAAATACGAGATCAAATTCACAAATTCTGCTAAAAGAATTTCCTGACATCTTGCGTTCAGCTCTCTGCAAGGCATGAAATTTCAATTTGCAAAAGCTTGCAGTAGGTAGAAATATGTTTACCACAACTAAATTTTTACTCGGAATGTCCCATTTTCTACGAGTTTTTGAAGTCTGCAAAAGACTTAAAACGAGGTCAAAAAAGTTCAAGTTATGGACGGTATATAAAATTAATTCTTTTCAATTGCATTACACAAAAAAAATAAGAACTAGAGTAGTCGGATTGAGTCGTATAGTAAATAGAACTAATGGTATCAAGTCGATTGGTGCATATTCCGGTAATTTGGCGAGACTCCATATAACTGCATCAATTCTCAGACGTAGTAAAATGGCATTGCACATGTGGGTCAATGTATTCTCCATTACTGAGCACTATGTATACGTGTCAAGCGAAATATAGGCACTTCGTAATGGCATGCGCTTAGTAAACTGGTGGTTCTCACGATTAAATTCTCATGACTTTAGCATACATTAGGTACAAATTTACCTACCTAAGTATTTTGCTTTTTTATATTTAATAAATCCAGCAAACAAGCTGACTTACTTGATGGTAAGTGATTACCGTGGCCTATGAACACAAGAAGCACCAGATTAATTGCTTATGCGTTGCCTGGCTTTTAAGGACAGGTCTTTTAGTGCCTCTCTTAAAGAATCCCACGCCGTATGCCTGAGAGATGAGTGTGTAATAAAAAGGGCGTAGTTGGCATTAATACAGCTAGTTCCTCTTATATTCTCGCGCCAGGTCCTTTAAGGGGCAGGCAGAGAGCACATAGTGCCAAATATCTCTATGTCAATGTGTTTTAGTTTTTTTCCATCTTAAGCACCTTGTAGGAATATATTGCCGACCTTAGAATATTTGTGCACGCTGAGATTTGAACTCTGGCCCACTAAATCCAGTATCAAATCAACTCAGCTAACACGGCTTCACTTTTGGATAATACCTTCATTAAAATTTCATATAACAACTATGAAAAATGCTACCAGCATGTCCAGATTCTTTTCAGAAAATAATTCGTAACCTGTGTTGTTTAATTCACTGACGCCAAGGTATAACATAATTACACAGTAATATTATATCATATAGTATAACATAAAGAAAAAGTGAAGATAGTTGAGCTGAAGAACACAACAAATAAGGTGTCCGTCTACGGTTCACACGATACTGAGCAAGCAGCCGCCGACATATTGACACGGCGCCGACATGCGGTGTGAGTAACCGTCGACGTCGAGACTGCTAATATTTTCTGCAAATACCCAAATAAAAACAGACCATGTACTTGTTAATTATATAACATATTATTTAAATAGTCTCATCTATGCGAGTCGGTCAACTGGAAGAAGCTAAGATCGTATTCAAAAATGGTTATCAAAAATTTACTCAAAATTCGGGTTGTAGAAGCAAGCAAGCAAGCTTAAGCAATGGCAGTTGTATTAAAAATCTAACGATTCTGTGTAAGGAAAAATAAAATTTCGGAGCGGATCTAATTTTGCTGGTTTGATTAAATCAAGATATATGTAATTAGACACGTGATTTAAAAAGAAAGTTTCTACAAAAATGTGTCACTGATAATCCAAAGTTATTGTACTAACAGAATACATCTACTGTTCTTTTGAACATAATCATTAAATACACATTTACTATGTATGGGAACTCTTCTAAACTTCATTACAGAACGATTATTCCTAAACTCGTTCTAATTAAACGTTTGTTGAACTTTTTTTAAAAATCAATATATTTCTATTGTATTATTTCCACGCACAACAATTGGGTGGTCTTTAATAGTGCATCAACATCACTTGATGTTCAAACCTGTTGCTGGTAATAGAAAGAGCTTCAAACATGATAGATTGACTTTTTCCTCGCTACTGGGAAACTGTGGGAGCTGATGAGAATTGCATAAATTACCGTCTTCTTGTACCGCCTTACCTAATAATTTCTTATTAGCAGGAAACAAGTTCGCGGCAGTCATTTGCATTAACAGTGCCGCTGTTATGTGCTGGGAAATTAATAGGAACTAGAAGGCATGTGGAAGTATGCCGTATGCAGTGTTTCATCTACTTCCAGTGCTACGTTAATTTATTAAGGAGTCGCAAAATTGTCAGAAATTTTAAAAGAACTCTTCTTGTAACTTATTGTGTTGAAAGATTTAATAATTTTGAATTGTATGTTTTTTAAAGTTTAGGCGTTTGAATGTATTGAGAAGAATAACATATCAGAGATGGACGCGGCTTATCGCCAGTTAAGCCTTCCACCCGACCGACCGTCAAATAAACTTTTCTAATTTTGAAGTAATGCTGTAAGTCCACGATAACCAATCCCCAATGGAATTCGTTTATCAAGCTCAGAAACCGCCTGTCAAAGGAATTGATCAAAAGACGGAAATGCTAATTTTCGTATGCGAGCTTGCTGACGTCATGCAACGTGGTAGGTAAAACACAAATAGTCGATGGGTTTACGAGCACTATACGTGGATAAAGCTACTTATAGTAATTACACCTATTTTATACAGGCATAGCTCTTGTAAAAACTCAATTTAATGCTGCAAAAAGTAGCAATGTCTGGTACCCTTTTATTACAGCGGGTACGTCAGCGGCCGATTTAAATCTCAGATAGTTCAAAATGGGAGCGGCTATGGCTGCAGGCGAACAAAAAACTGTAATTGTTTATGTACAAAAAAGATTCAACGTACGCTTTTTGAAACGTGACTTCACCAGATAGGTACAATGTTATCCCATTGGGTTATTTTGAGCAGCGAAAGATATAAAGAGCTGTAAAAAAGCTGTAAATAAGGTTGCAGCAAAGGTGATAAATAAATAGATATAATAAACTCGTTCGGGCGTCTGCTTTTCTAATTTCGTCAATTCCATGCGTCCTTTCATGTGACGGTAAACAAGGCAAGGTCGTTGCACCATGCCTGAAGCGAGTTCGATGCTGCCGGATGTTGGACTGGCGCATATGTTCTTTATTTGGACATTATTTCTATATGCCGATTTGAGATATGAGTACGTACGTCACGGATCAAGTACACTGGTGCTAATTTTTGAAGGTTATAAACCTTTTTTTTTTTCTATTTCAACACATTGGTGTACGTTTTGTTAACATCTTTTGTGTTTGCGTTATTATCAAACGTGTGAAGGCAAAAAAGCCTCAAATGATTTATTCTAAAACGTATTCAAATTTGTTATTCCTGATTAATCATAATTTTATGGATATGATTATCAAAGACAAAGCATCTAGGACAATAAAATTTATGACTTTAAAAAGATAGAATAGATAGATAGGTTTATTTTCGTCTGTCGTCATCTTGTCTGCGACAAATTCTTAGTCTCATTTTCTTGAGTAAGTTCAAGAAATGGACTGTGTTGCAACAAAGAAGTTTTTCAAGCATATTATTATTTAAAAATTTCAATATACTTTAACATATATGTAAAATTGGCTAAAGGTAATGTTATTAAATGACAAAAGTAAAAAAATATTTATGACAGGCTCGTGGTGGCCTCGATTTATTTAATGTGGTTTACGTGAAGTTGACAGCAGCTACTGGGATGGGTATTGTCCCAATGGGCTTGGCGTTTGCCATTAGAATTATGAGCGAACGAATGTGACGACGTTATGTCCAGGCATTATCGCTTTTTAGCGTGTGATATATTTTAAAAGCCATAAGAGTTTAATACTTTTAGCAATTAAAATCATCTGGAAGCTATTAAGCTCTAATAAAAGATTGTATTTCCTTTAAACAAATTGTAAATAAATCAAGGATAACAAGCAAAATTAACAAGATTCTCACTATTTGATAGAGTATGCAAAAAACAACACTGAACAGGTCGATATAGTCATGGAACAATGCTCTATTGAATACAACAATAGCTTCATTTCAATTTGAATTGAACTGTTTTACTACATAGTAACATATTACAAACTTTAAGGAAAAAGTAATCATTTCTGTTATCTTTTAATAGCTGTTACTAAATATATTTCATCATCATCAAAAACCACAAGTTTAATGTAGGTACTGTAGCGAGTTTCCTATGTTTTTTTTAGTTTAAAATATCACTACAGTGGTTTTAAATCAGAAAGCACCCAATAAGTATAGTATTAAGTTATTATGATTATCTTTTACCTGTTTTACGTGTCGAAAGATTATTATTGATTGTATCATAATTTTGAATACTTGAAAATCTATTTATTTCTATGTTTTTAAAATTTTGATCAGTTGTGACAAAAATCAAATTTAAATTTTGTCCATAAACATGTGACACTATTCCGAGGTATCTTAAAAATACCATATTCTAAATTATCTGCTGGTTAATGATTACTCCTCCTACATTGATGAAGAATAATTACCATACATATAACCTAAATTACTAACATACTTCCGCTATCAACATTCCAATTATTAGACATTTGACAGGTGAATGTTAAATAATAAAGTATTGTACTCCAACAATAAGTCTCTTGCTAACACGGCTTTCATTAACAGACGGGTGCGACCGGATGCGAGGGGACGTCGGTACTGACTACTGACGGGCACCTCCCAGCACTACTATAATGGTAATGGTACCTAGAATAAATATGACTTATATACCTAATGCTGATATTCTTTTAAAGATAAAAATTCTACGTATTCTATTTTTCAGAACACTAAGGAAATAAAGAGTTAATGATGCGTGCATGTATGAAGAGAGTAATAAATGTGGAAGAAGCACGGCAGGTTCGTAAGGATAAAGATATTTGGCACTCCGTGCTCTCTGCCTACCCCGTAAGGGACCTGGCGTGAAGATATGATACTAAGGTAATAAAAGAGAACAGAAGGAGATCAGTTGAATAAAAGAGAAAATAGTAGGGAAATGTGTGATCAACTAAAAATAGTCAAAGACTCTGTGGAAACCGTATAAAGTAAAACAAAAATGAGATGGTAGATTTAATGTGCATCATAAAGGCTATTAATGCTTTCATTTAATAGCCGGTAACGCAGTATAAAATATCGAATAACTGCCATCAGCCATTAATTAAGAATTAAGTGACGATAAGCAACAAGTAGCTGTAACTATTATTACAATCAACTTAACGACTAACCATAACTAACACAATAACGTAATTAAGAGGCTGTAGAGAATTGTGGAGACCTAGAATAGATAAGGCTATGGAATAGAATATTCTTTTCATTTAGTAAGCACAATTAATTTGTCGACGACCTATTTTCTTTCAAAATAATAATATACTGTATATGCGGTTCACAATGGACCGCAACAATTTCTCAGTCTAAGTCTAGGTAGTAATTATTGCAGTAATTATGTGATTCAACGGAGCATGTATTGAAAAAAGTAAGAATTCACGTTACAAAGACAATGTATTACAGGTCATTGATTGTATAAGTAATTTTTGGAGTTTACTTCTTAAGAATCGGTATGAAAAAAATGTGAGGGGTAAAATCTACTGAACGAATGACCTCGTTACGTTTTTTTTTCAAGAAAACAAAATATTAAATGACAATAAAACCTATTTAATGACGTCAGTTTGGTTCACCGGAAAATCAAATAATAAACAACAGGATAGGCGAATAAGACTGCTTGTACCTTTTAAGACAGTATGCGTTAGCCATGTCCTGTCAGGCACGAAATCGAATCTAGTTCTTAACATAAATTCCGTCTAAATTGAACTTTTAGTTAAATAAATATAAATCGACGTCTACCTAAAGATAAATATGGTGTGATATGCTATTTATAAAAGATATCATAAAGATAGAACCAATATTAAAATATTAGCATGCATTAAAACAAATATTTGGATTACTTGGTGAGAATTTACTTTAGCGAACTTTCAATAAAAACTTCACTTTTATTAATTTATTGCCCGATATGGACTGATAAAAAAGGTTGACGTTGCAAAGATTAGGCGACATTGATAAGGACAGTATTAAAACAATTTATGATTAAAGGTCAGAATTATTTCTAGAACCTTAAAAGTGGAATTAATCCAGTTCGCAGTGAGATATAATAATGGTATTGACTGAAAAAGGACACTTTAATGAATTTTATTTCCTGCTCCAATTCCATATTTCATTATACCGTGTTGGCGATTGCAAGCGGCCTACTTTCTGTGCTGGGTCCGCCCTCAGTCGCGCCCCTGTCGCCCGCGCCTTCAAACCCTATGAGATTATTTGGCACACCGACAAAATTACAATAAAATTAACATTTATTTCGCAAGAACTCCTACGCAATTAACAAACATTAAGTAGTCCCACTCCTTCAATTGGACTTAAGTTTGTGTTCTTCGATATTAATTTAAATAGATACATTTCTCTTCTAAATACTCTTTCAATGTATTTTCTTAGGTTATTTTAGCTGTTGCTTTTTCTATCCTTTTTAATAATTCTGCCGCTTATAAGGACTAATCTCGATTTGTTATGGAATGTGTAAATGTGGAACTCAAATGATTGAAGTTGAATACTACTACAAAAGAGATAAAAAATACTGTGTGACTAAATCCCTTCATGGAGCCTTATTTGCGTCACTTATATTTCTAAAATATAATAAGTACAGTCAAAAAGGACACGTCAACCAAAATTGTGTTGTATTTTCAGAACGTTCCGCAAAAATTCGGTGACATGTCACGTTGATATCTGTGTAACATGGTTTGCTTATTTCGATGGGTGGAGCTCGGCTCAGGGGAGGTCGCGAAATGGCGTTAACTTCGCCCCTAAATCGATGAAAATTTCCCAGAATACGACTGTTGCAGGATCTGGGTACAGCGACGATTATATCACTCATAATGACAAAACGGATATTTGGAGCTAACTTGGGGAGGCCTATGTCCAGCAGTGGACTGCAATTACCTGATATGATGATGATATTGAATGACGTAACTTCAAATTGGCCATTAAATACCGAAAACCAAAGATAGCTTTAGATTAAATATAATTTTATAATTATCTTTACAAAATAAAATATAATGTTGAATTTGGAAAGCTAATTGACTTTTTGTCATAATGCAGATTGACGGAAGCTTGTGCGGTTATATTATGCCAAATGATAACAATCGAGACGTCGAGACGAGACCTAAGCTTGCAATAAAAGTTACGAAGTTTGAAGTAGAGCTACTGCACGATTTCATTCTTTATATACCTTTTTCAAGGTTGAGATTGTTTAAGGCACTACTGATTACACTTCACAGATAGACGATTAAAAAAATCTAAATTGCTTTTAAAAGCAATTCTTGCAAATCATTGTACATTTATGTATCGAACTAATAACTATCAAGAGTATTATTCGAACAAACATCCCCTACCCCAAATACGCCACCCTCATATTATTCCGTCTACCGTTTGCGAGACGGGAATGTTAAAATTACCATTGATTTTTCGAAAACATACACGTGCTTAGAAAGCTAAGTAGTTTTATACGTATTCGAATTCCTTCAAATTATTTAAGAATTTAATAGCACTGCTAGCAGGCACGATAAGAGGCTTACATACGTACAATTATAATAAAAGACAAGTCAGGGAACTGCTTTTATCAATAATTAAATATCTTCAATTCAGAATCTAATAATAAATTGTGTATTTTAAGGGATGTGTTTTAAAAAGGGTTATAATCTATATATCAATACGAGAAGGAGTAAATTCGTAAATCTTTTAACGACAATTACGATGGAAGAGTAGGTAGGAATATATTTACATAAGCTAATATATTTTTTTTTAAAAACGCATCACTAAGAAAAAAGTACGCACAATACTATTTCTTTCACTAAGTATGACAAGTTAACACTTTTCAAACATGTAAAGTACGTGTAAAGTGTAAAATCAACTGATCAGAGATTAAGTATTAGGTGCAAGTATGTACTCTTTTATTTATGGTTTATTCTAAATTTAATTTGGCATATTTAAATTATGGTCAAATTTCGACGTCCAGCGAACTCTAGTAATAATAAATAATTAAAACGAACAATACACTAAACGTAGCATCAAAATATTTCCAGGAGAAATTGTCTTGCATGACGGTACAAAGGTATTAATAATGAAAATATTTCAGGAAGTCGAGCGACGAACGCAAACAAGACGTTCTAAAGAAATAAACAACAGTTGCTTGAAAAGAAAATTAAATCTTACTTTTACGTTAATTGGAATAGTCTAAACTAATTTCTACCAATCTTCAAAAATCCATTTTGGTTATGATAAAATCTAGGTTATTTAAAATAAAATTATAAACTTACGAAAATCAAAGAAAAACGGTGTTTTCAATGTGTCCAGTATGGTGTAAACATCCATACATATTTCCCAATGAACCAGAAGGACACTGATTATCGGCTCAATCAGCCAGGTACTAACATAATGAAGACAATAAATCGAAACATTTCAGATAAAAGAAAGAAAACAAGATAAACGTTATCGTGAACGGATAACATTAATTGTATTTTATCGAATCAGACACATTTCACTTATTTATAACGAATGTAAAAAAAACTAAGTTATAAGGTCATTTTTCAGAAATGTTCTAATTTGTCAATGCTTAAAACTATAAAACTGTTGTTGTTGAAAACTTTCAAGTTTTACAACATTTTACGAGTATTATATTTTACGCTTAGACTAATTGTTTGTTTACATGACATCCGTTTGACTGTTCAACGATTCAACACCAATATATTTATGTTCAAATTAAAATACCTCTAAAATGCGGTCAACAGCATTGGTCAGAGTTAAACACATTTCACGACAGGCAACTTCAGTAAATTCACTTATCACTCTGTTTATTGATCTCGACGTTCAAATTAACTGGGAGTTAGTTTGCGAGAAGCGGTGAAATACGGACACGTTAATATTCGAGACGGGCGCGGATGGAACTGTTGAACGAGCCGGCACGATCGGGAGGGGTGCGCCGCGACACACCATGTGCAGCTAAACCGACCGCTGCTTACACACATTCTACCATAACTAATTGCACCAAGTTCATAACAGCTTCAACTTGGCAAGGTTATAATAGCCCCACACTGATAAGTTTCGCAGCTGGGCTACCAAAGCGAATAAAAACATGTGGGGATCAAGATAGCAACTTGAACACAAGTGGATTCGAAATGAATTAGTTCAACGTCTGGAAGGACAGAAAGACGTTGGCAATTTTAAAGTGACAGCTGCGACATGTGTTCTACACTTGTATGGTTAATACCAATTAAGCGAATTCCCTGTTAGAAAATTAGTTAGAAAATCGTTAAAACGTTATGTTACATTCATTAGCATACACCACAGTAAAAGGTGCAAAAAAAAAATGAAAAAAAATCTGTCAAAAGTAAATTGCTTATAATATAGGAAAATCCATACCAAAACCAGTGTGACCAAAATAAAACTGAATTTAATTAAACGAACATTAATTCATAAGTACCTACGGAAATAA
>DWPP01000069.1:0-15368 GCA_018251735.1 Eantis mithridates tamenund
GACCAGGTAAATAAAAAAAATAAACGCTAACACCGCAGTAGGATTCGTTGTGTCGCGGGTGGCATGGACAACACAAACACCCATGACTCGAGAACATATATTTATCTGTCACATAAATATTTGCCCCGGCCGGGATAAGAACCCGAGACCCCTCGCTTCGCAGGCAGGGCCAGTAGGCTACGGGGTCAAGAGAAGATGAAGCCAAATAACAATAATAATTTTAAGAGATTTTTCCATGGTCGTGTGTTTCTATGGGAGTAATAGATTCTCATTTGTCTAGTACTCAGAATGACCTACATACAACAGTTTAGGAGTAAGTATGCCTTAAACGTAATGTTGCATAACTTCCGCGACTACCTACATATGTATACTTATGATCCGCGCTCAATTCGTCTGACTAGTCTGACAGCTGTCAGATATGAGCGCATATTTTTGTGTAACGGACCATTTCGGTCGGTAGGTCCCGAGAGACAAAGTTGTACTGCGCATTGCATATACGTAACAAATGTTATTGGTTGCTTTTGTAATTGCATTCCCGTTTCTGTATTATCATTGAACAGATATTGCTTAAGAGAGAATTTTATATTTACAAGTCATATTTTCTCAATATGTTCTTATAAATCCCTACTGCGGGGCTAAAAAAAATAAATAGATAAATATTATTCCCGAAATTTAACGATTTTTAAAAACGACATTCAAACAAAAAAATCTCTGCGGGTTATTCTTATATTAGTTTAGATCCTTCGGAATACTATCATCAACATTATCATTAACAACAACAAACCATATTTGTTCCCTTACTAATCATAAGTATCTTCACGGAAATAGAAAAAGCCACAATCCACCACCACAAACTTTTAGGAATACATGTTTCCTCTCGCTGTTCAACTTTATCGCAAATCACCTGATAAGTATTAACTGATTTTCACATAACGTTGGATATTAAGAAATGCATGCCCTTCATCGCAAAGCACCTGCTAATTAAAAACTAATATGCACATTACTTCGAATGTTATAGATTTATAGAACACAAGAACAAAGTGTATGAACTTTATTTAATAGAACTAAGAATAGCAGTGCCAATGGACACATACTTCACGTTTATGATTAAGTAGCTATTTAAGTTAAAACAATATTACTAATTAGTCTGAAATAATAGGCTAGATCGTAGTTTCTATAATGTGTGCTAGTGGGCACATTATACAGTGAAAAAAAAAAATTCTAATGTTAAGAGATGTATGCTTTGGTTTGAACACGAACCCACCGGAGTGTAAATCCAGGTGTCAAACCAACTAAGCCGCTATTATTTCCGACACACCATATGGATAATCAATTAGAGTCTTGGAACATGTAGCGCCGACTTATTAAAATCGACTTCGAGCGAACCCATCACAATTTCATGGACAATTGAAATTAACAATCAGTAAAACACAAACAATAATTCATACTTGTCGGAAACATCAAGACACGTAAATATGAAAAATAAAGAGATGAGCAATTTATATAAATACAATGAATGGAAAGTTTGTATATCAAAGATTTAAATATATGAAAATATAAAATTTCTGATCTAAATAATTAAGCGTAAACATAATTATTATCTACTTTTGCTAATACTAACGTTAAAGTCGATAAAAAACATTTTAAAACAATTAAAGTTCATTGATAGTCCATATATTGTTTAACGTACAATGAAGTAAAACATAAGAATTGAAATTAAATATAAAGGAGTTTAATCCTAAAACTCTTAGTTATAGCAATTGTAACGAAGACTTTTAGGATTAAGCTCCAAATTTAATTAAAGGTGTCTTAATAATTGATATAAAATGTTCTTTATGATTTTCATTACCTTTAATCTTGTGGCTCATTTCTACTATTATCTACTATTGAAGTGCTGGGCGATCATAGAGATAAACGAATTCCTACATAACCATGTTGAAGAAGCACTGACAAGTGAAGCAGCGGAAATTACACTAGTATACACGGATACAATTTTTGTACATCATTTTTCATCATTCGGGTTCTCGACCCGCAGTAACTTATGATGATATTATTCGTAGTCAATTACGACTGGGTGGTCGTTTGTTATCTCCGAGGACAGCACATCGACGAATATTAAACTCACCCGAATAATATATTGTAGATGGATTTATAACTTAACTTTTGGCTGTAAAATCCTTTAACTCTACCAGTAACAAACTGCGACAGTTGCATCATTTTAGTTTCTTTTTCGTAAAAATTCTAAAACCATAAAATTCTAAATTCTTAAAATTCTAAACCTATTCGATACTATAAGACCAATATGACGTTTAAAGAGCCCTGAGTTCGAATCCAACTTACTTAAATTTCGGAGAAATTACTGTGTCTGGACACACATCAAGAATGTATGTTCCTCGACTGGAAACTATGACACCCACGACACAGGGTCGTAATGTGGGGCTGTGAATGTGAAGTATTAGTTAATTTTGTAAACATTTAAGAGGTACTTTCCCTAAATACCTCTTGTTTCGTAATTCCTGAGATAAAATGTTATTTTATACAAAGATTTGTAAATTCAAATTACAATCACGTTATATATTGCTTATTAAAGAAAATATTACTATTATGAGATGAGATGAGAAAACAAGAAAGCTAACAATACGTGCGAATAAACTTCAGCCATTGCGTAAGTAGTAATAAACATTTCCAATAAGCATAATTTGCCAGTTAATCGATACGACATTTCACCACGAATCAATCACGTAGCGCTTTCACCGCACTAAACAGCTGTTCGGTGATGTCACTCCCGATAAGGATTGACGATTTGTGTATAAACATGTCTGTCTATTGAAAATACATGTGACTTTTTCCGCGAGGATTCAGAGCGAAGTGATTATTATTAACTATTTTATGTATTACCACATGTAAGACATCAATAATTTGGTAGTAACCAAAATAATAATTTGGTAGTAACCAAAATCACCCTTTTTGTGTCCAGCAACATCTATTTAACACTTATAGTATAAACAGTGCAACAAAGAAATTCGAAAGAAAATACGAATAAAATATAGGCAATACACATTGGCGATAGCAAAATAATAGGCAAATAATCCTTTTTATGGGTAACATTATTGTATTATTATTATTGTCCCCGTAAGGGACTTGGCGTGAAGATATGTATATGTATTATTGTACTGTAAAATGAAATATGTGTTTTGGGATATTTTGTAATAGTCAACAGGATATAAGTAAAAAAATGAGTTACAGCGTCGCGCACAGTATGGCTGATAAATAATTTTTACTCATAGCTTTTCAACAGCCGAGAGGTAATGTTGGTTATTTAATTATAACTCTTTCATTTGTTTGAGATATATTATTGTATATCTGTCATTGGTCACTCTCTCTCTCTTTTTAAGTCGTCCATTTGGATGCTTGAATTACTCATCTAACCAATACAAATTAAGAAATAACATGACATGACCTATGTCATGTTATTTCTAGGCCTTGCGTTAAAAGTACATCTTTGTATAAAACTGTATTTGAACAAAAGTTTATAAAGTGTGTGTTAGAAGTATCCATTCAAAAACTAGTTTAACAGTAAAATAACTCCTACACAATCGCGTGCAAAAACATTCGTAGGCAGACACATTAATACATCAAATTGATCGGAGAGGATTTTGACTGACGTGTGAGTTCTTAGAAAACATGAGCTTAAAAATTTAAATATCAAGAGGGCAATACGGGACGGGATGATAAGGTATCTGATAAAATGTCAAGGTAAAACCAACTTTGTTTTAGCAACCATAAGGTTACAAATAATTTTTTGCTACCTGTAACATTTGCAAATTCGTGATCAAAAGATCGTGCGTCCGATTCGATGCGCGGAAGTCTTAAGCTCTAAGACACCTACACGACCTATTGTTAATTATAATATTATTATTATCTATGCAGTGTATAGCGCTTAATGACGCTTACAGAAATAAATGCGGCTTAATTATATCAAAGGAATATTTCCTAACGTCAGATTCAAACGTTTGTTATACTTGTAATGCCTACTAGGAAGTTAATTTTGAGACAAAGAGGTCCTACATAAAACATTAGGCCGTAGAAAGTGGGTTAGCTAAGATCTAACATGGTCTAGCTTTTAGGAGCAGATAGAAATATTATCTTGTACCTACGACCCGAATGTTCGACCGCTGTGGAAATCAATCTGATTGGATTGATCTAAGATGTATTTGTACGTAAGATAGTTGTTTGAAGACTCTTTCGTAATAAACTCCAAATTGGGTTTGAAGTTCTCCTTATAGGAAAAGAGCGGTTTGAAAAAGAAGCCTACATTATTATACGTTACACCTTACAAATTTTATTCTTCTTGAATATTATTATTCAGGGTATTATCGTTACACCTTAAACATATTATTCTTCTTTAGGGTATTATAAAAATGAACTATGCAACTAGCTTTTGTTGAAAATCCTATCAAAAAGTTATAAATTTTTACGAGCGAATAATTTTGAATCCAATTTTATAAAAGCACCAGTTTTGGGGTTACAGAAAAGAAAATTTTTTTTAACGATGAGATAATTATTTTTGAGATATTTATTCAAATATATTCGGAAAAAAAATATTTCATGCTAAAATCCATCCACGGCATATCGGGCTTTAATGTTAAAAACTCCATAAAAGGAGCCAAAGTCAAAGGCGATGAACAAGTTCAAAACAAAAAAAAAAACAATGTTTAGCAGTTTGTTTATAGTCATAGACGAGGTAAAGCGAACAACAATAAAAAGTTTTTTTTCTCATTACACACAATGGCTGCAATAAATGGAGCTCGGTCGCTCGCGCAAACGCCGTATATTGTTGTTGGTCACTCAAGGGATTTCACTGTGTGCTTTTTATATTATTTTTAATGCAACAAAGTATGGTTTTTATGTGAGCCAGCATTGTTGTTTTGTTCAACTGCCTTTATTATCGACATGTTTGAGGTTTATTACAAAAAAACTGTTGTTGTAAGCGAGTGTCACTGTAGGAAATGATAGGAGGTTAAGCGTTAAATTTTTCTTTATATTATTACAGAGTTAACACGTATCATTAACAAAAAGGGACGACCTTAGTTGAACGTTTGTGATTCCGCGACATCATTCCTTCTTTTTTTAACCAAAAATAAATGTATTTTACACCTGATATGCTCGTGTTAAAAAGTTAAATGGTTATACTTTTTCATTGCTGCTATTTTCCTCTTCACAAACGAATTTATAGATATATTATATATATAGATATATATCGGAAATATCTCATTAAACATATCTGTAGCTGTATTTTACGTAAACATTAGCCAACCAGCCATCCAATCGTCATAAATCAAATATCACTAATACTAAACTATATTACTTTTCTGCATACCTCGTGAATATAAGGCGTGAGGGTTACAGCCATAGCAATCGGTAGCCATACAAGCTACATGGCACCAATAAATCGTCGGACTCTACGTGTACTATTAATTCCCATGCGAACTCGAGCTCGACAACTTTCCAGTGAATCCGCGCCTGTTTCATATACATATCTATATCGATAGATAAATAATTTTTTAACACCCTGTTTGTAAGTGATTAAATAGCTGAATACATAATTGTAAAATGTTCCGACTGTAAAACATCTGAGTATAGCAGCAAATTTACCAAGTCAGAAGTCCACATCTTTTTAAATACTAGCTCTGCACGCGACCTCGTTCCCGCGTGAAAAGAAGATAAGAGTAACAGTAGTAATTTTCCAAGGTTCAGGGGTGATTTTTGGGGGTTAGATGGTACTTTCGAAAAGATATTGAAAACTCTGTTTTATATACAACAAAGAGAATGTTTACAATTTTTAGCTTTCTAACTTGAAAATTGTATAAAGTCCCATACAATCTTTCACCCATATTTTGATATCTACTACTAAATATCAAGTATCACGTCAATATCTATATATACCTGAAAACTCTGAAAGCATAAGACCTCGGTCTTAAATGATGAGTATGAGATGTATCTTTCGTGATGAGTCAATACATCGGCGGTATATTCCTTTATAATATTATATCTCCTATATATATATTAAGAAGATTGGCGTTTATTTTCAATTCACTGTTAGTAATTATTTATTAAGGCATTGTCAGATCGTAATAAGAAATTATTTTTGGCTAGCTTTTTAAACAGTTTTCAAAGTTGTGTATCTAGAAAAAGCATAAAATTTCAAATTACTTGAATTAGCTACGGGATCATAAAGAATTATTTGGCAGCAAATAAGTAAAGTGTCTTTTTTGTTAGAACTCTGTTATATTTGAAATGGCAATAATCTTTTATAAAATCCACAAGGATTCACGGATTTCAAGCCACCTCGGGGCCCAAGCGTTTGAGTGAATACGCCAAGCTATCATCATATACAATAAATCGTCGGACACCTAACATGGACTATTCATTTCGCTGCGAACTCGACAAATTCCCAACCGATCCGCGCTCGGTGGATAAATAACGAGATATCGCTGGCGCTAGTGACAAATGGCGAGTACTGTTTCCCGGAAGTTAAGCAAGGTGTATTTCATTTGCTTCTATGTGTAAATTCTGTAGCGTCAATTGATTTATGGGAAAAGGTAATTTAACATTTTGTTATAAATCAATATAGTCGTCTGTTTAGACAATCTGGTATTTACTGGTATGGTATGGTGAAATAAAACCTCTCATCAGTCAAAAACTTTTACCTTATAACAGTTTTTGACTATAAATCCATATTTGAAGATGCGTTAGCATTTATTAAGAAAAATTAAACGTTGCTTATTAAATTTAAAGTATGTATTAAATATTTTATAGGACTTTGATATTTTTTTATATTTATTTGAATAATGACATCAGTCCAATATCAGTCAGTAATATCGAAGTTTTATGAAAAATAAAAATCACATTTCGTAGTAAAATATGCATATTAATGAGCTATAAAACTAGATAAAACGTTCGCACTTGCACAGGCTTTAGCGTTTGTACTTATCAATGGATTAATCTACAAATGACAATTGCTAGTTCCTCTGGCACTTCTCGTTTCCATTAACGACAATACTACACGACATAAGTATCTGCCGTCCGTTACCTACTAAAGTACATTCAAATTTAGAACACAAAATAATATACTGGAAGCAAAAAATCAATCAAAACAGCCAGTAAAGCTAAGCGATGCAGTGTGACGAAAATATGAAAGAAAATTTTACTCTGTAGTCTATACGAGCTTCACGCCGAGATTAGGAGTCCAAAGCGAAATAGCACATTACTCAACTTTCACAACCAATAAATCTCTAGAACAGCGCAGTGAAGACAATGCACTTATTGTTTTACAACTCCGAGCGTTATACGTTCCTAATCGGACAGATATTAATACCGGGCATGCTAATTTTAGGTACCTCCGGGAGAGTACACTACACTGTGAGAAAGTAAACTTGGACGTAGTTAACACAACTAAATACTAATATTAAATTAAAGCAAGACTTTATTTCAGGTATCATAAACCTTACGGAAACTATAAGATTGTTCAAAATTCTTAAACCATAGTTATTCTGTAAATTTTAAATGTATGACATGATATGAGTTTCAATTTTTTTTGAGTTGGCATTACTGTTATTTCCATTGTATATAGTTAAGATAAATAAGTATCTACAAACAATACTTTCCAGGAAAACACAACTCAAAATATAATTTCATCCGTCGTAGTTATGATGCATGCCACACACTCGTTCGCACGTCGTCTTAATTGCTTAAAAGATAATAGATAAAATGTGCAGTAAAAAACGCAAATCTACAAACGAAAGTAACTTAAAGTTTTAGAAATCTTGTTACGAAAGGAAATAAAATTATATTTATAAACACGCCTTAAAATATAACGCACTTCTGTTCCAGAAGCCGATAATGCACATTGCCGTAAGCAATAGTCAAGACAATCGCTCTATGAATTATTGTTAATGTTTTTATCAATCCTTTTGAGAGTCTCTATATCATAGAAAATGGGATAATCGTATTGTATTTGAATGCAACTAAGTAAGGAATATCGCAATATGGTAAGCGGTTCCCGTATTTCAATATTGCAACTTTTCCGCGTCTTGGCTGGTGGGTAGGACTTTCAACAAATATTTGATACAATCTTGCGTAATACTTCATATAAATATAATGATTTATTAATTGATATGATTTATAACTTATTTCTATAGTTATAGAATATTATAATATGGGATCGTGGGTTCTATTCCCAGAGAGAAATAAATTAAGATCATAAATTTGTATAAAAATTGCATCTTTTGGAAATAAAGAACAATAAAAAATCACAAATTTGAATATTTTTAACAAAAAGAAAAAATAAAGAAGATATAAAAAAAAACAAAAAGTAAATTTTAATATTATATTTCTCGTTAAGTTTCATAATTTATAATTATGCTGTCGTACAATTTTTAGATGCATAATTAATTATAGGCTGAATAGAATATCTTGTAGCTAAAAAATTAAAAACAAAGGCTGCAAGATTTAAATGCATCACGATCACAGATTTCTTATACAGATGCCATAAGTTAGATAGATGAATTTATAGTCTGTATCGGAGGATGAATCGTGAGAAACAAAAAGGCTCTTTAATAATGACCCTAAACTTTATGCTATCGGAAGAATTTAAATGTTACGCCGTGCTAGTATAATTTATCATAATGTGACCTATAGGCGAAGATGAGATTTTTTTGATTTCGATAACCTAATAATTATGTAGCTGACGTTTAAATACTTATTTTAGGAATAAGTTAAGGCAACAGTAGACAAAAAGTATCAAAATTTTTCCTAAGTACTGTACAAAATTAACTCTTTCGTAAACCATAAATAAGTTAAGGTGATTTCATATGCCTCTAGGGTCTAATATTTGTAACATTATTGACGAGCTCTTAATAGCACAAATTATCAAAAGTGTGCTTGCTTTTAATCTGAACACAAGCAGATTAAAAGCTCCAAATAAAAAAAAAAGCAGATTAAAAATAATGGCACCTAAAAAGTTGTGTTACTAATATGCATATTTATTATTGCATGATTGTGAGGTATTTTTCTTGGACTGCGATATGGAGTTTATTAAAAGGGGCATTATAAGAGTTTTCCTTACAAACTGACAAGTGGTACGTTTGCCGTAGAGTATTTTATGGCGACGATGGTGGTCTATCACCATTAGACGTCCCGTTAGCCTACCCATATAATTTAATAAGAAAAAACGAGCTAAGCATAGTAGTAACTAAAGTAAAGTAAAGGCTGAAGATGAGACAGTGATAAATTATTAAAATATGTGATAAATTATCTATGCCTATATTTCAATTTACTTATTATTCCAATTTACTTGCTAGGTAATTTTTATACACAATCTTAATAAGAATCTTATAAAATTTCCATTGTTACGTTATAACAATTACCATGATTTATTAAAACATTTATACGACGGTTTCAGAAATGGATGAGACCGAACTTATTTCCTTTAATAAAATATCATTGAAGTTGACTCATAAAGAACAAAGAAGAAACAATTTATATAAACTGCCCGGTACATATTCGTCCGTTGAATTATAAACATAAAAAAAAATTAAATAAAGTGGTAATCACTTGTTGCAGTCACCAATGCATTCGATAGCCTACACGGTAGGTTTGAGGAGAGAAAAATAAGTTACCACTTAACGCCAGATAGTCTGCGTATCGTTCGTTCCTTATTAAAAAAAGACAATCCAACGTAACAAGATTACATAAATTTTTAATTAATGAGAAAGAGAAAGGTTTCCATTCCATTAGTTCAATTCGGATACATAAATGAAACATCAAACGATTTGTGTCATTGAGTTGCTTTTTAAAGTAAGAGGTGTTTCTTAATTGATGCAATAAATTAAATAAATTATTAAATACTCAATTCGATACGCTCCGATGGAACATTTTTATATTTTAACAACATGTCTTAAGGTAAATTTAGTAGATTTTTAAAAGGAATAACATTTTTTAACATAAGTCTTATGTTAAAGTGACGAACGATTAGTAAAAATAATTAAATCTCAAACCACAATAGAAGCACAGTATATAAAGAAATAACAAATTGTCTTTTTATTAATGAAATATTATTTCATGTTAAGTTTATCTCTACTTACATGCTTTCTTTGAGACAAGCGTTTTTCAATTTTAGCTGTTTCGAACAATAGTAAGTCGATATACAATTAAGATGCTGTTTTTGGGATCAAAACTCCTGCGGATGGTGAAGTAAGGTTTCATATGAGGGAGGGCGGTACATTGTATGACGGTATATACATTATCGTATTACAATCTTTCGCTTTGATAACGGATAATTGCGATTTGTTTTATTTGGCAATGTAACTCGAATTAATGTCATTATCCTAGACATGATGCCTAATATAACTGCAGCCCAATGTGCCTAATATAACTGCAGAAACAGATTAAGAAATAATAATTATGTTTGCATATTCAATGAATACCACTAATAGTAATTAGGGCTATTTACAACTACTAAATTTATTTAAGTCCAGTAAGAAATTTGTTTTAAAGATTAACGTTTATGAGAAGAGTCTTAAGAAATTAGAGGTTGAAGTAATTTTTTTTTAATTTAGTCTCATTCGACAAAAAATTATTCTTAAAACATTCAACACTAGCTACAAACAATACTGTAGCCTGTATATATATATACAGGTTACAGTATATATATATCTATATATATAAAATAACCACTACACACTCAGAACTGATAAAAGAAATTCTTAATTATGGATGACAGTAATAAGAAGACGCTTATAACTTTATATTGAAAAGTGAAATTAATTCGCCTCACGACTTAGTAAACATAGATATTACGATGAGAATCAATTTAGAAAGTCGAAAATTTGAAACGTCATTCAATAAAAATCGGTACTGTATTTCCGTTGGCTTATCCTTTCAATCGAACTCCGTAAACAATCGGATAAGGAGACATTGACCTTTTGTAGAACAATACCGATAGATTCTCAGATAAGAAAGCAGTATCGCTTGATAGATAGCTCCGACCGCCTGACATGATGTTTCATCGACAAAAAACGAACAAAGAAGTGAAAGTGTATTAGCGGAATATAACAGATCGCTCGACAATGATCTCGAGGTGGGCATCAGAGCGATTATGCGTTGAGAACTATTACAAAATATGCACACGAACAAAAAATATGGGAGAGTGAAAAGACAAGCGGGGAGAATGGGGCAAAATGAATAAGATCTATTAACATGACAATATTTTCTAATATTTACAAATTATACAAGACACGCACATATATTTTGGGTTAATAATACATATTAAGAAAATACCACTTAATTATCAGTGAAATACCTAACACTCAAAAACCTTCCGTAATAAAGTAAATTTTATTCGATTATATTTTTAGACAAATGGTTAATTTTAATTTTAAACCTTAACGAGTTGGTTATAAATCCGCGTCTCCTCTTGGTGCAGACATGTTGTAAACATTCAGACGAAGCCCTTACAGAAACCTGGTCTTGGCACAATAACGTCATCATCAGCTGACAGTTTTTGGAATATGCAGTGAATAAGTGAAGTATGAACGTACGGCGCATAGACAACTAGGTTGTTCAGAGATTACGATACCCAGCATACCAATGCCCGGGTGGTTTTCTACAGATTGCGATGGATTAAGGCGGGGATCGGTACCTCACGGCTATACTATATAGGATCTATCCACTGCTTAGAAATACACCTTAAAACGATTTCAACAAGCCAGTCACGTACTTACATATTCGAAATCGCATTCCAAGTAGTAGAACATAGACAATTTTATCGGTCTAGTACTTCGATTAATCAGCCGGTACTTAATCTAATCAACCCTAAAGCGAGTGAGGCAACCTGCGTGCTTGCACTAATTAAACCGTTACTGACTACGGAATGCAATTTGACACACAATGTAGCTCGCGGTTAGCCAATTCTATTGAGTTCAAACTTCTGCGTAAATAAAATAAATAAAGTTTTTGGTTGAAAATAATCTGATAATTATTTACAAAAAAAATACAATAAATACATACACGACGTATTGACCCCTGTTAAATAATAGATAATACTCTTGCGTAACAAAATTTATAATCATTCGAAATTTTAACAAGTTTCTTTTCAGTTTATCAACTTCATAATTATCACACCTAATAATTTTAATAGCCAGTATTCGCTAACTATCGTATAAATATACAAAGTAAAAAACACAGGAAGAAAGTTGAGTGTTCATTTCATTTGCAAGATATTCTACAGGTACATTATTACGTATGTAACGAACAGGTTTATCTGTTTATGTTTTTAAATAAATTAAAGTATCTTTGAATTGTAATTTCAAAATTATTGTGTTTTTAAGTACTTTTATACAATACTAAATCCCCAAAAAAACTTTTTGAAAATTTCGTCTGTTTTTTTGTCCGTGTTAATCTTTAAATAATTATAATAATAAGAGAACGAAATTAATCTCTACTTAAAGAACGTGTTTATTGTATAATTGTCGTAAAAATTGTACAGCTTTGCTTACGTAAAAAAGATGACATATTAAATTCTAAAGACAAGAACATTTCTTAAGTGTCGAATGATAGAAAATATAAGTTTATGTCGGAATTTGTAACAAGTATCGATTACTATTAAAAAAATGTTCTGATCATGTTCCATAAAAATGTAACTAACTCAACGTCGAAATGTATCTATGTATAAAATCGAGCGCTTTGTCCAAATGGTAACTCGATATGGATGTTCGCATCGCGGAAGGGAAATTGTACCAGTCGAACCGATCAAAGTATATACTTAGGTACTCTTGTAAAGCTTGAAATAAACTCTATGAACACTTGACAATTACACAACGTAGTGTTAGTTATTTATTTAAAATGAAGAAAAACTTAGATGCTCAGTAAAAGTTATAATTTTATTATAAACAAGACTAGATGACCATCCAGACTTCGTCCGGAGAACTAAGATTTTCCGACATATTAAAAGTTGAAAAAAAAAAAACAATAATAAAAATGATAACCAACAATAGCTTTGTGCATTATGTATCATTCGTTTGTTCTACATCTGGTCAACAGATTATATATTATACTAGCTTCAGTCCGCGACTTCATCCGCGTAGAAAAAAACCTTTATGATATATAGCCTATAGCCTTCCTCGATTAATGGGCTATCTAAAGCTGAAAGAATCGGACCAGTAGTTCCTGAGATAACGCATTTAAGATAACAAACAAACAAACTCTTCAGCTTTATAATATTACTATAGATATTGTACTGTTATAAGGATTTCTCAATGACCATTTGGGTCGAACCGAAGATTAGTAATAGATAAACATAACTAGTAATAATAATGTTAAGGTTTTTGTTATTATTTTTCAAGGTACTGACTGTAGATACTGACTTATGTGAACACTTTAAATAAAATAAAATTTTATATTTGAATAAGTAAAAGGTAAATGTGGATTGTACTAATTAATATAACAGGTAATAAATTTAAAGGTTTTTAAGAAAACACTACTAAAGTCGCCATATTCTGATTCCAGCATTAAATAGCTGTCGGACGTGGGCGCAAGTTAAACCTTCTACACCTCATAGACAGTTTATCTTCAGGATAACAGAGAATCGATCTTCAATACTAAACCTTTTTGTCTTTTCGTTTTGTATTGATTGATTTCGTTTTGAATTTTCCTCTTTTAACCAGAACATATTATATTGAAATACTCGTAGATCTTTCATTTTCAGTGCAGTATGATCATAATCCTTATTCCCTTGTCAAATATTCTTTACAATATCAAAGATTAATGTTCTACGTCCTAATAATTCCTAATCGTCTCAATTATATTGTTCTTAATATATATTGCCAGGTAGTTGACAGGTCTTTAAGGGGTATAAAAATTCTGGCATAACCATCTTGTTTATTATGTTATCTACTTTAAAAAGCAAATGTGCGATCAATTTATGTTGTATAGTTTATAAAATGATCTCCTAAAAATAGTGTTTTCGAAAATTCCACGCCCCCTCAACCGAAATACATATTTAGCCTACTTCACGGCGGATTATAGGAATCATAGGTGCGACAGTAGGTCCTTCCCCGGGAGAGCCGTACAAATTCTACTTACTACAAAGTGTTACCTACGCTCAAGTGTTCTCCATCTAAAAAATAAGTTGCTGTGTGCCGCATACTTCAAAGCCAAGATTGCGTCTGACTGCCTATAATGTTTTACACACACATAATGTCTTATTTTGATTTAAAAAAAGTTTTTATAGCGTTTCAGAGATATTTAACCAATTAGCAAGTATGTTGCATATTGGAAATCACCTTACCGTTTCCCTATCAGAAGCCCATAATTCCACTGCAATTATCGACTAATAACCAGGTTTCCAGTAATAAAAACATTAAGATAGTGATGGTTTATGTTATTAGACAATCTTATCGCCACGGCTGTGTAAGAGTAGACTTAGTTTAGCATAAGGCTAAGCGTATCTAATGCATTAGAAAGTGTCCCTGGCAAGAGTTGGGAGCTTATGTATACGAATTATGTGTCGCCAACAAAGACATTAAGAAGATGTTTAAATAGTCTTAATGTACCATAATGTTAACTTCATTATCAAATACACGTTACATTTAACACTTAGCTCTTAAGTTAGTAGATGATTTTACTCACAGATACATTCTTGAGAAATCTTTCTTTCTTATTATATAGTAACCAAAGCAGTAGAAGCCGTAGAAAATGAAGAGAGTACTATCTTATCTGCTAACATTAAAATGTTTTTGTGACCTACCCGTAAACCTTAGTTTACCAACAATCGTGGTTGCTTGTAACTGCGCTGAAATATAGAAAACTCAAAAAACAAAAAGAGCGGTAAATATCTTAAGAAAGTTTAAGAGGAAAATTATCAAACGCGAAAGTGTTTAATGGATAATGGTGGTGTCTTAAATATTATCTCATATCATAAACTGTATTAAGTGATAAATGTGAAAGAAGCACAGCAGGTCTGTAAGGATAAAGATATGATTATGGCACTCCGTGCTCTCTGCCTACCCCGTAAGGGACCTGGCGTGAAGATGTGTGTGTTTAAACTGTATAATATCTAAAAACACAAAAGATCATCTCATATTACTTTATCTTGCTTACGACTGGGGTAAGAAACTATCGTCGTTAAAGTCGTGTCAAGTGAAAGTCTTCGAAATATTGATTTAGTGAAATATAGTAAATTTTTGATACTAAGACATTATTTTTAGCTTGTACGTCTATGTTTTTTAAGATTTTTAAATAAAGGTAGGTAAATTTTATATTTTATCCGGCTTATTGTCTACAAAAAAAGAAATAAAAAGATTTTCAGA
>DWPP01000070.1:0-15367 GCA_018251735.1 Eantis mithridates tamenund
GCTATATCAAAATTCCATAAACTTTTATACAAAAAAGTTATTGGAAAATAACTATTATCTAATTTTGACATATTTTTCTTATGGAAAAAATTTAACCATAATATCTAATGAGGTAAATTAAAAAATATCTATCAATTTTTATGATATTCTGTCAATTATAGTGATGTAAATACTATAAATTTATATTATTCTGATAATATATATATGAGTAGATTTTTGGTTCCTTTCTATCTTCCCTCTCGTCTGTATTTCCTGAACAAATTTCCTCTAGTTTCTAGATGAGTCTCCCACAGATAGAGGGCCTTGTCACCGCTAATCACCTTACGCTAGAGCTTCTTACTCTGCTTGCCGCCGCACGCATGCCTACTTACTAACCTACGTTCCTTTTCAGCATCTTTCCTAACTACACTAATCTAGTTAAGGAACATTTTACTGTAGCAAAAATGTAATGAAGTTTTACTTGTGATAAAATTATTAAAATCTACACAATCTGTCATCTAAATTGCCTATCTCATCTTTGTTCCTTGATTGATTATATTTTTCAATTAAAGATTAATTAGAATAAATAAATACCTTTTATATTTATATTATAAGAAAATGTCGAAGCTTTTGATCTACTTTTAACATCTAAGGTGCGATTTTATTAGAAAGATAAAAACTTCCTCTTCAACCTTTTCAAATAATTTATTTGCGTTAGAAGAGTAGACTATATTATAATACATATTTGGCACAATGTCGTAGTTTCACTGAATAAGTTAATCTTCTTACAATTTAAATAAGAAATGCACTTTTTATTTTTTTAGATTTTAGCTCTATTAGAATTAGAATTAGTAGTGCAAGCAATTTTATATTATTAGTTTATTCGTTAATTGATTGGTATTTCTTTTTTAAATAACTAGATTGCCTATGATAAATTGTATTTCCTTACGTAATCACAAATTTCTCCAAGAACATCCCTTTATTGACGATAAACTACAACTTTAGTGTCGGAGATGAGATGGGTATATTTAAAAGAAATGGCTTCAGTAAAAATCTAGTAATCATGAAAGTAGACGAGGGAAATCTAATGGGTCCAAAAGTGAGGCCAGACGCGGGGTTCGCGGGGCAATGCGCAGGCAGTGATCTAACCGAAAGCACGTAAAGCAGGAGCAACCGTTGCTTCTGGAGGAGCTGTTGGAGCAGGAGAAGCGCGAGCAGGAGCGAGAGGGCGGCGAGTGGACGGCGGGCGCGGGGCCGGGACCGGGACCGGGCGTGGCTGTGGGGGCCAGCGCGGGTGTGGGCGCAGGGGCGGGGGCGAGTGTGAGCGGGCCGGTGGCGCCCCCGCCCCCTGCCGTACCGTTATTCGCTGGCGCACCGCCTGCGCAGCCACCCGCGCCGCCCGACCGCCCGCTGTCCGAGGCCGACCACCACGCACGCCTACTCTACGAGCAGTGGCTCCAGCAGTACAACGCGTTTGCCGCCGACCAGCTGCGCTACTACGAGGCGGAAGTCCAGAAGCTGCGCAAGATCCGCAAGGTGAGCTCGCTGTAGTGCGCTTCCGTGTTTGTGTGCTTTGTAGTGGCCTCGTAGCCTCCTCCGAGTCCTCGCCCGGTACGTTCCTCTTTCAGGTTTATTTGTATGCGCACGGGTTATTCGTGACGCACTTGTTCTAACTAAATGTAATTGTTTACTAACCGGGAATTGAGGGTTACGCCCTGTTTTTGTCCTTATTAGTTTACACGATAAATTTGAACGTTCCAGTCGCTGAATAGCAAGCAACGTCAGCTAAGAAAATCCGGGAACGAATTGACTCCCAATGATGCTGCCGAACTCCAGCGCGTTTCGACTGAGCAACAGGCACTACAAAAACATCTGGAAGCCGCCAGAAAGCAAGCCAGGCAGCATAGTGTTCTTATGCAGGTCCGTAGTATTATAGAATTTATTTCGGTATAATCATATTCCTGTACAGTATATAAACATGTTAATAATATAATGATGCTCTCTTTTAGGAATATGATACTAAGCAACGTCAACATAACCCACAATTGGCTCAGCAGACGGTTATAAATCAGCAGCAAATCACAGCTAATCAGACTGTTTTTGCACAGAATCAAAATATTGGACAGCAACAAATGCAACAGCAAACAATAAACAGACCAATGCAAATAGGACTTCAGAGCACTACTATTCAACAGTCGCAAACCCTGATACGAACGCAGCAAACTGTTCTTGGTGGTGACGGCCAACCGCTGACGCAACAAAGGATAGGGCTAGTAACGTCACCGCTAAACACACAGGGACGAGCGATCCTGCAGGGCAGTCGGACCCTGGTGATTGAGCAGACGGGAGCACCGCAGCCGCAGCTAGTACGGCAGTTGTCGGGCGTGCAGGAGCGCGGACCGACTGGGGCGGTGGGAGGCATGGTGCAGTTCACGCAACAACGCACCGTAGCGGGCGGTGCCCCGCGCGCGCCTGGTTCCCGTCCCGCTATGTCGCCGTTACACGTGCAGTCGCCGCACTCGCAGTCGCCGCTGCACTCGCTAGCGCCGCAGTCGCCGTTGCACCACCTAACGTCACCGATGCAGTCGCCACTGCACTCACAGCAGTCGCCGCTGCACCACACATCCCAGTCACCACTGCATCCCTCCACACAATCGCCGTTGCATACCCAGCAGTCACCGCTTCACTCGCAACAGTCGCCGATGCATGTGCAACAACAGTCCATGTCGCAGAACTCGATGCATCCGCAGCAAAGTCCGATGCATCCGCAGCAGTCACCGATCCACCAGCAGTCCCCGATGCACGCTCAGAGCCAGATGTCGACTCAACATTCGCCGATGCATCCACAACAAAGTCCAATGCATCCTCAGCAGAGTCCGATGCACCCGCAGCAGAGTCCGATGCATCCTCAACAAAGTCCCATGCATCCTCAGCAGAGCCCGATGCACTCGCAACAATCGCCAATGCATTTGCAGCAGTCGCCGATGCATACCCAGCAATCGCCGATGCAATCATCGATGTCTCCTCAGCACTTTTTGCAACAACTGCAAGCGCAAAGAACTAGTCCTCAATTGCCGACCCCTAGTCGTAGTCCTCAGGTATGTTACTTTAGAATTTGAATTATACAACACGAACTTATTTACTGACACTGACAATGGATAAAAATCTAACATGGAAGGCACACATTCAAAAAATACAAAATAAACTATCGTCGTTAGTGGGACTGTTACACAATATTTCTAAATGCATTCCGAAAAAAACTCGGCCTCTAATTTACAACTCACTAGTTAAACCTCATCTTCTATACCTCATTGAAATATGGGGTAACGCGGCTAAAAGTAATGTTAAGCCTGTACAAATACTCCAAAATAAAATAATAAAAACATTACACCATTACGACTACATGACACCAACTAAAACTATATACAATCAAACAAAAATTATGAATATTCAACAACTTTACACATATAACACATGCATATTAGTATATAAAATCATCCACAAACTTACTCATACTAATATTACATTTACTACTAAAGGCAATACGCAAAAATATTCTTCCCGCCGCGCCAACCATCTTGTAACCTCAAAAATAAGAACCAATTACGGCAAAAATACCATAACTTTTAGAGGAGCACAGCTATATAACTCAATTCCGAATGATGTCAAAGATGCGACATCGTTAAATATTTTTAAGAAAAAACTTGCTGACTATATTTATAATACTTAATCGCTATCGCATTATGACTTAGACCACCGCCTAACTTTAGAGTTTAGACGGTGAGTACAAAAATACAGCGAACTCGCACCTTAGAACGCGTCTCGATTAAATAATTTCAAAACTACCCACATCGGGATAATGCTTTTTATGTATAATGTTTGTTCTCATATAAGTGATGTAATGTCTTCTTTGAGAAATAAAGATCTTTAAACCGAACTTATTTAATTTTTACCAATCATTCATTAATGTTTTTAGATTTACCAGCAGTCACAAATTCAAAGCCCGGTTGCATCACACTCACCTCAACTGCAGAGTGTAAGTGAATTTACAATATTAAATGATAGATTGGAATAGATTTCTATTAAATAGAACATGTTAACAATATAGTCATTGGTAATAAATAAAAACTGCTCTTCTTTTAAGCTACAGTTGATATGTTCATTTTATTCCAGAATGATTTCAATGTGGGTAGATTCTCCCGGCCTGCGCCTGGTTGTTCACCATTGCCTACTAGATTTGCGAGACCTCCTCATCATCAACAAGGTAAAACATATTATTGTAAGAAAGCCTTTGTGAACTTGAATTTTAATTTTAAGTATTTTTAATTAACAGACACTTTTATTTTATTTAATTTGAATTAACTGACATTTCTTTAATTTAGGTATGAGAGTGGGTGTGCCTTTTGGAAATCGCCAACAAACGTCACCACTCGGCAGTCCACAGCCAATGCCTTCGCCAGGAAACAGCAATGAAATGGCGGTAAGTAATAGGAAAAAGTCTTAAATTAAAAAACATTATTATTTTAAACTAATTTTTCTGTACTTTGGTTTCCTTTGCAATCATGCGGAAAGTGTTTATTTATCAAAGACAAACTATACAAACTATGATATTGATACCTTTGAGTTGTGCCGTGTTTTATGAAGCAGTAATTATTTACATAAGTCGGTTTCGTAATCTTACCGTAAATTTATATCAAATTTGTTAGCAACTTTTCAGCTTTCATCTTTATCATATTATTATGATATATATATGATTGTATTAGTAAACATTTTCTTTCTTTTTACAGCGACAACAAATGCTTCAGCGTCAGCAATACAGTCCTATGGGTGGTGCCCCTGCGTCACCATCTCTATCACGGTCTCCGCATGTAGCTCGCACGCCAACACCGTCCGCATCCCCGGCAGCGTCACCCGCGCCTCACCACGATCACGGCGGTGGCACTCATCACCATCATATGGCTCCCATACCTCCAGGCTACCGATACTTTAAGCCTGGCCTCTTCGGTGGAGCTCCCATTTGGCCCAATAAGGACGATGAGCGTCAAAGACCTGTACATATCAATAAAGTTTCCATAATAAAAAGTCGAACTCCACCGCGACCGAGATATTCGGGAAAGACGGCAGCACCCACTTTGGAAGGCCGCGTAGAAGAATTGGGAGAGTCTAGCGAAACTAGAAAGTACGTTCTTTATTCAACGGATACCGTAGACTATGCTTCAGCTTCCGATGACTCTGCGCGAATGAGTTTCGCAAAAGACGATGACGATGATGATATGGATGAATACGTAGAGCAACTCGACGATGACGATATTGTAGTTGTCGAACCAGGTATAACATCGCCTGAGGAACGCATTGCCACTGAAGAAGACTTTGAGGAGCTTATTGATAGTGGCAAGCCTGAAGATGAGGTGGAAGAAGAGACCCCACCTGATAAGCCTATAAAAAGAACTGAGACTACGACGAAAACCGTTGCAGTCATTAGCTTGGCTACAAAGCAACCATCAGCCAATATGCAGCAGTACAAGATAGTTAACCCTTCTCAAGGTTCTGCGCTTTCACGGTTACCTGTCTTGAGCGCTACTGTTTTGGCTCCCCACGGTAACACAAAAATTCTGAATGAAGTAACTCAGGCCACTGTGGCTTCCGTGTCCATTGCTAATCAAACCATTTCAGTGCCTGTTTTAAAAAGTTTATCTGTGCCTATTGCAAGTATGACTGGACATGCTAGTGGGTTGGGGAAATCACAAATTAAGAAATTACCATTAAATATTGGCAATACTCCTCTGAGTGTAAATATGTCTACACAATCACTTTCAAAACCTATCAGTTCAGTGATCAGTGTAATATCCTCGAATGTACCTAAAGTGGCAAGTCTTAATCCAGTTATAACTCTACATACTACATCCAACTCCTCAGGACCGTCACGAGTACCTGTGTCAATATTAACACAGCATCAGGTTAAACAGAAAATAGTGAAAACTATCGAAAAACCCATGGGACTATCACTATCTAATACAAAACTCTCCAGCTTGTCTGTTACGCATGACGCCACGTTACCAGCGAAAATATTCCAAGATGAAGCCGCTTCTCCTGACAGTACAGTTACATCAGAAAGCAGTCCTGATGTGACTAGTCAAATTTCTTCGGCGGCACAACACTTACTTATGATGTCTCAGGGTCCGCTACAAAAGGAGCATAAGATGCCACCAATATTAAAGGAATCTAATAAAGATATTGATATAGAAACTGAAATAAGTCAACAAACAGAATTGCCGCATTCATTGTGTATAACTGAAAGAGCTCCAATGCTATTAGGCAAAGCAGATATTAAAAGTCCAGATCCTATACCCGAAAAAATTCCAGATAACATAATGGAAGGCGACGATGAAGACAAACCCGATGAACCTGAACCGAGTAATATATTGCTTAGTTATAATAAGCCTATTCACGATCCAACAGTAGCGAATCCACCTCTGACGGAAAGCAAACCCGAGGAAAGCGTTGTAAAAACTATTAAAGCCATTGCCAATCAAACTAAAGAAATGGTAATTGATTCGAATATGCAGATAACTTCAGATTTGGCACAAGAATCTGTTCAGATATCTATACCGTCTCCAACACCATCGCAGGAGAGATACCTCAATGATATTACGATGCGGGAACACTCTGAAGCAGTAGAAGGTAATAATAAACATGTAGAATCGTTTGAAGATATGCTTTGCATGCTAGAGGGAATAACAGATGATGGAAAACCTTTTCCTACGAAACAGCCTCCACCTCCCAAACCATCTAATCTTATCCAACCAACTACTTCCGCTTCGACCTCGAATATACACCCGCCTTTAAAACCAGAATCTAAAGATATTCAAGAGAAACCTACATTTACTAAAAGAGAACCAGACAGGTTGGGGTTGCAATCGGCCACAGTACCGCAATTATCGCCGTTATCTCAGCCAGCAGAGCTAACGTCCAATATGGCTAATGTATCACAGCAGCTGCGCACTATTATGTCTTCACTGAACACGAATACAACAAAAGTTGAATCTCAAACAGTAACCCGAAAACTAAGTGATGCAACTACTCCGACGCAAGTGAATTTTGAAAATTTGTTACCGTCGTCGAAGGTAGAAGTGGCGATCTCAAGACCATCTCCTATACAAAGGATAGAAAAACCAGTTACATCTACTCAGAATATGGAATGCATACCAATGAGCGCCGCTCAGGTTGTGGGTTCTCGCGTTAATACTTTGTCGAATATGGGTCAAATGAGAAAATCTCCTACAGTGTCACCTTTAAATTCTCCAGTGGGTCTTCCTACCTCGCTAATGAAATCGCCTGCTCAATCTCCTCTGATCACCAACCAGTCCTATAATCCAAATGAAGATATAAATACAACTTCAGTCGCTTCACAAATTATACAAATGCCAGCTTTATCGAAAATACATAGTAATTCTTCGACTCCAACATCAATTATGCATTCGAGTAATGCTATTACCACAAGTGTAAGTTTTCAGAAAAATACTTCCCTTCCTACAAGTATTTTGGGCCATACGTTACTTCAACCTACGAGGCAAACAAATTTGCCTTTCAGTTCTCAGAATATAAGTTCTAGTCAACCGCCGGCGTTAGTAATGACTACGCGCCCAATTATAGGCAATAAAGAACCACCTCCAAATGTTACGGTTCGTACTCATAATATTGTTACTTCGGCAATGAGTCAAATGCAAGCTAAACCTACTTCAGGTTCAATAAACTTTATCACTACGTCTAAACTTTTACACACTCAGTTAACTTCGCCCCTGAAAAGATCCAAATCGACTGATGAACCGAAAAGCGATGTAATTGTTGGTCATATACAGCCGACAAAACGACACAGTGTAGAATCTGTTATAGTGAAATCGGAACCAATGGAAACTGACGACCCCAATACATCGGCGACCACATCTGATAATACAGGAAACAAAACTCTGTCACAGGGCAGTAATGCAAATCAAAGAAATGATGAATCTCAAAACGTACTCCTGAAACAGTTACTACAGACAACAACGACGTCTGCTAATGTGGTACCTCAACGCACTATGACAATACAAAGAACTGCTCCAGCTCTCGGAACTATACCATCCCTAGAGGCACAATTAGCGAGACCTTCAATACCGCCACCAACTTTGGCTTTGACGCAAGAAGTGGAAATACCGAAAAATTCACCACGACATATAACACATACAACTGTTAACTCTCCATTTACGAGTCGTCCTATACAAACATCTTTGCCCGCTTCATCGATATCTCCAATGATACAAACTTCAACTCAGTCTTTAATGGACGTTCGTAAACCTCCATTGAAAATATTGAATAAAGAAGAAACAACTCCTGTGCCTGAATGCTCACCTACGGTTAAGACAGTGTCGATGTATCCTATGAATATAGATAATCAGCAGGTACAACAGGCTATAAAGAAGGAAGTTGCTCCACCACAGCAGAGCCCTGTACATAGACCTTTTACACCAATGGATGTAAAAAAAGAATTACTCGACGAAAGTTCGCAGCAGTCGGCAACTTCTGGCGTTTCTACTGCTTCTGATCAAGGCAAGCTAGATCAGCCCTTAAAGGAAGAATTTCCAGAAAACGTAAGCATGGACAACACTTCAGAGACTAATGTACCAGAAACGCCTTCCGAAGCAAAGAAACGTAAGCGACGTGAATATCAACAGAAAAAACGTAAACAGATACAGATGAATATGAAAGCAGCTGCTGAAAATAACATAAATGCGGCCAATGCTAAAAAGCGTCCACGTAAAGGGTCTAGATACGAAGAAGACTATGATACGTTTATTGACAATTTAATGGCTCAGTTAAGACTACTTCCGCCTATGCAAATACAGGAACCCCTCCTAACAACCAATTTCGCAGTTTGTCCACTTTTTGGTTCGGGTGATTTGACAAAATTAAAAAATAAAGATTATGATACTTTAAAAGGAGATCTAGTTGGTGAATTTGGAAATGCAAAAATTCCAAACGTCGGTGACTACTACAACACAAAACCATTCGGCGATGAAGAGCCGTTGCCGGAGAAGCCTCCAGCATCCACACAAAGAGGTTTCTACGACCAAGAATTTCAACCAATTATGTTTGATGAGGATCCAGAAGATAAAAAATTGGACTTTATTTGTAAGGAACGAGACACCGATACGCCCGACACTATTGTTAGTTGTTCTAGTCCAGAAGGCTTTGATTTTGATCCCAATGATCGTTTCCCGGGACTTAAACTCATTGATGACGAAGAAGAAGAAGAGGATGAAGAAACATCACTATCGGGTAGAGTTTCACCCATCATACCTCTCATTGCGCCCATTCCTATAAGAATGAAGCCTCTTTCATTGTATCAAGTGAAAGATGAAGAAGATAACCAAAAGTCTTTGAAATGCATTGAAAGCGATTCACCAGTTAAAACTAAAATGGAAGACTCCCCCGGAAGCACGGAAAGCAACGAGAACGTTACTGTGACGCTAACATTAACTTCTGGCGCAGCCGAAGATATCTTAGGTGTACTAAAAGAACTCGCCGGAATTTTACATATTCCACCTCCAACTTCGTATCAAATTATAGAAAGAACAGCTACTCCACCTTCCCACAAATTAGGACTATATCGATCTAAAGGAAAAGATGGCAAAGAAGGGACACCAATTGACATTCAAAGTATTCTAAATGGAGCAGCAAAATTCTGTCGCCATTGTGATGTAGTAATACTAGATTCTGTTGTAAGGGCAAAGGCCTCTGAATTCCCATTACTTTCTGCTAACAAGGGTAACGCAGAAGAAATTTTGTGTGATAGTGATTCGGAATTATTTTTCTGTAGTACACAATGCTACGAGAGGTTCGCGTGGAGGCCCACTAATATAATACTTGATGGAAAATCAAAGAATAGTCTAAAGGAAGATACCAAATCAGATATTGAAAATATATCAAAAGATCGTGATGATTTTGACACAGCGTCAACAGAAAGCATGGAAACAGACGATTTAGATATAAAACCAGATATAAAAGATGAAAAAATGGATTTGTCATTTATTGATTCACTAGATAACGATGAGCTGATGAAAGAAGTTGGAGACGACGTGAGTGCTTTAGATGAAGATTTAAAGAGCGTAGAACAAGAAGAGAAGAGTAATCAAAGCGTTGAACGGGAGAAATTCAGAGGCGTACGTTATAAGTCTTGGTCACCGGGCTGTATAGGGCCGCCTGTTAAATACAAGCGACCGACCGACCGAGAACTGACTGAACTAGTGTTTCGAACTGGGGTTGCCATTATGCCTGTCACTAATGAGGATAGCCGCAGGTGTGAATTATGCGGCATACAAGGCGATGGCGTCGCGGATGGTGTGTCGAGACTTCTTAACTGTGATGTCGACCGCTGGGTGCATCTCAACTGTGCGCTCTGGTCGGAGGGAGTTTATGAAACAGTCAGTGGGGCGTTAATGAATGTGGATACAGCTCTAGCGGCTGGTGTTAGCGCAACCTGTGCGGTCTGTAGAAGGCTTGGAGCGACTGTACGATGCTTCAAGGTTAGATGTGGAAGCGTCTACCATCTGGGATGTGCTGTGAAAGATAACTGCGTGTTTTACAAGAACAAATCTGCTTTCTGCGCATCGCATGCTCCAAAGGTATATTGTCCTGTATATTCAAAAAATGACAAATATAAAGGTCTAATGTAAACACCTACTTTAATATTGACGTTTATGACATTATATTAAACGTTTATTTTGTTTCTTAGAATGAAAAAGACAATGAACTGACAACTCTAAGCGTCCAACGCCGCGTGTTCGTGTCCCGGGACGAGCAACGGCAAGTGGCCTCCGTGATGTTGCACTCAGATACCAACCATCTTATCCGCGTCGGAGGCCTCATCTTCCTCAGCCCTGGCCATCTGTTGCCGCATCAGCTTGCTGCCTTCCACACGCCAAATTATATCTATCCAATTGGTTATAAAATTGTAAGTATTGAGTAATCTTATTGATAACACTACAACTATCAACCGTCTTTAAAACTTTCTAAGTAACTATAAAAGCAAGTTAAACAATAATAATAGTAGTAGTAATATTTTCTATAGTCGTAAGAGGTACGAAGGGGTGTGAGGAGAAGATTAGCCAGCAAAAATGTGCAAATATGTGTTTCTGTCAGGTGCGTTTCTACTGGTCGATGTCGCGCGCGAACAGCCGCTGCCGCTACCTGTGCTGGATCTCGGAGGAGGAGGGGCGGCCGCGCTTCCACGTGCGCGCGCAGGACGAGTCGCGCCAGGAGATGTGCGCGCCCACACCGCGCGCTGCCTGGGCTGCGGTAAACATCACCTTACGAATTTTATTCTTTAATGTCAAGACTATTGTCTAATAAAACAAAATGTTTAATTAGTAAAACGGAATTTACAGATCATTTGTTAAAAATATTGAAAAAATAAGATGTTATTTAAATGTTGCAATTTTGGGCACATAAACTGTACAGTGCAAGCAATGCACAAAATGCTCAAGATTGCGAGTACTTAACGTGAGCCACGGCGCATTAAATTCACTGCATCAATGTCATCCAATTAGTGTAGTCGAACCAGAAATCATTTAAATAAACAGTTATCAAACCAATCGTGCTTCTTATCAATCATCAACCAAATACTATCAAGCAACATTAAAAAGCTGTATGGTGGACATACAACAAAAACCATACATAAACTTTTTCTTATTAGTTAAAATCTATCTTGATTTTTTCGTGTGTCCATTATCCATGTCAGTGACAAAAAATTGACAAACGTGTAACGAAAATAATTTTATTATTAATCATATTTTTTGGTAAAGATGCAAGTTAGTTTGAATGTGACCAACATGATTTTTATGCTGTGTGACTGCTAATTAATACAATAATTAAATGGTTAAAGTGTTTTGTGAGAATAACTCCATATTTTTTGTAGGTACTCGACGCAGTCGGAGCGATGCGTGAGGGTCGTGGAGAAGACGGCGTGCTTAAATTGTGGCCTAATTACGTTACTGGAGAAGACTTATTTGGACTTACAGAACCAGCTGTGGTCAGAGTGCTTGAAAGTTTGCCGGGTACGCAACTATATATCTATTGTATATAATTTGGCTTTTTTAGAGAATTATTTGCATACATTTTCCATGAAATTAAGTGTTGAAGGGGAATTAAATGGTTAAGAAATTTTACCAAAATTGTCTGTCGCAACAGGAGTTAGAAATTGGACAGTTTCAAGTTTTTAAATAATGCGATGAGAATACAGTAATAAATTAATATTTGTAAATTGACTTCCATCGAGTGTAATATAGAGATGTTAACGTACAGGTATCGAGACGCTGACGGACTACCGGTTTAAGTTCGGTCGGTCGGCGCTGCTGGAGGGCGGGCTGGCCGTGAACCCGTCGGGATGCGCGCGCAGCGAGGCGCGGTGTGCGCGTGCCTGGCGCCGCCCCGCCCGCTCGCTGCTGCCCGCCGGGGCGACCGCCCCGCTCGACGCGCACCCCGCGCACCTCGCCCACGCCACGCACCCCGCGCATCCCGCCTCGCCCTACTCCAAGCAGTTCGTGCACACCAAGAGCAGCCAGTACAAGAAGATGAAGCTCGAGTGGCGCAACAACGTCTATCTCGCCAGGTAACCATACATTCATACATATCTATGTACGCACGCGACTGACTTCCGGCCAGTACTTACCCAATGTCTTTTAATAGCTTCGTCCGTACAGTACAGTAACTAAGTCTTCTGACAGGTCTGCAACCAGGTATACTTTGGTATACCCCGATAAGTTTTTCTTGCATGTGTACTAAAATCAAGTATGGATTAAATAGAAAATCCAAAAACAGTCCAAGAAAACCGAAACTCGAGTGACTACAATATCTGTCATTCTAAGTATAAACTTTTTTCTTCAACAAATGCTAATGTATCTAAAATAGCCTAATTAGCGGTCGAATTTCGGCCACCTGCATGCGATCTCTAGTATGTCTAAAACTGGCAAGAAATATCTCTTATACTCAGTACTAAATAAATCATTTATTTTAAAAAAATGACCAAGTATATGAAGTAACACTTTGTTTCAGATCCAAAATTCAAGGTTTAGGTTTATATGCAGCTCGTGACTTGGAGAAGCACACGATGGTCATAGAGTACATCGGCGAGATTATTCGATCCGAATTATCAGAATTACGTGAAAAGAAGTATGAAGCTAAGGTAAGCATAATGATCAATGTATGTATGTAGTGTTAATTATGGCCTTGGATTATAATATCATGTATTTCAAAATGGAAAAAAATCACGTGTATTTCTTAGCTTCGAAGGGTAATCTCTTATAAAACGAAGGCAGTTGAAAATTTTTTTTGGAAAGGTGATTTCAAAATATCTGTCAGAGTTGTTTACCGCTAAACTGCAAGTCCATCGATCCGTCTTGGAGCAGCGTGGTGTAAGCTTTATTAATTTATTAAAGAAGCAGCCGTCAGCCAGTCCTTTAGCAGAAGGACACTCTATACTTTATATGTTGTTCCAGAACCGCGGCATCTACATGTTCCGGCTGGACGAGCGGCGCGTGGTGGACGCGACCCTGAGCGGCGGCCTGGCGCGATACATCAACCACTCGTGTCAGCCCAACTGTGTGGCGGAGGCTGTGGAGGTGGACCGCCATCTGCGCATCATCATCTTCGCCAAGCGACGCATCGCGCGCGGAGAGGAGGTACAACAGTAATTTCAAAACAACCACACAAATAACCTTCTGATGTTCATTTCAAAATAAAAATTGATTTCGGTCTGGGTTTTAAACCTGACGCGCCTCAGTTCGCTCAAGAAAACATCTTGGATTTACATGCCCTAACTTTCGCCATAGCATTCTCAAAATACATCAAATTCGTCATACCTAACTAGAGATTGTGTTTTACTGAATTGTACGTAATTAATTATTAGCTAGCTAGTATAATACTTAGCTAGCGAGTCAAACTCAATGGTACATGGTAGTCAATGGACATTTTATGCATTTAACCCCATGGTCATGGATCATTAAAAAAAAATAAACGAGATTTGTTTTCAAGTAAAAAAAAAATAGTGTAATAAGAAAAAAGGAAAACAAAGAAAGAATTATAATGGATATCAATTGATCTTAAAACAAACTCAAAAACCCTGAGTAGAATACTACTCAGGGTTTTTGAGTTGGACTAGGACCTCCACAAATCAGCGATCCGCGTCTGAGGCCTTAATTTAGATTATTTATTACCTTAGTTATGTGAAAGTAGTGATAAATTAACATGAGGAAGGAAGACATTGGAGGGCAATCTTTCAACTTTAAGGCAAAGGGTATTGAAGTATACTTAGAGTTCCTTCGTTTTGCACTGAATCCATTTCATTTTAATTGTTTTGATGGTGTATATTTTCAGGTTATAATTAGTATTTTGTATAATTATTTTTAGCTTGCTTACGACTACAAGTTCGACATCGAGGACGACGCGCACAAGATCATGTGTATGTGCGGCGCGCCGAACTGCCGCAAGTGGATGAACTAGTGCTCGGCCCCATGTTGGCGTCACTACACTAATAAAGGCTATGATTGTTAGTTTTATGTACCAAAGTGATTTTAAAATCTGTATCATAAGCAAATATTATTTTAATAAAGTAATGGAATTCACTTTATAAGCTGACATGTGATCTAAAGTATCTTTAAGACAATACCTATCAAGATTTTTACAGAATCATTTCCGATTAACTGTTATTTTGTTAACCATATATATTTAAATAGTTCATCTTAGAAATCGAATATTAGAAGAGATTTGGGCGTTCTTTGTACATAATATTAGGTAAGAAAAAGAAAATCATTGTTATAACATTTTATTGCACTAGATGTGAAATTTTGACATATAATTCATTGTAGCTATAAGTTGTATTTTGTATTTTGATGTATTTTATCTGTCACTGTTTTTTTTTCGACAAAGTAGTATGGCTTCTTGTTATGTGTGGAGATTTGTTTACGGTTAGTACAAAAGTATTTTTATTTCTGATATTAACCAGATTATTAGGAACAGAAATATCGACCACATGTTGTCATATTACTTTATATTCATAATACAATCGAATTGAATGTAATATTTTACTATACTTTTTGATAATCTCGTCTAAGGTGAGATGTAGGTTAAGTTACCAAATACACGAGTCTGCATTTAGTATCGCGTAGCACGAGTCACTAACGATATCTAAGTTACATGCCACGTTGTGCCTGATCCGTTTTGTATTTTATGTATTCTTACATAGGTTTAGAACTACGGAACACCACAGGGCGCCTTTGGTCGACTAAATGTATACTAAATTTATCTTTTATGTAGGAAACGCGCACGATTTCATACTAGGTATATAGGAATTTAC
>DWPP01000071.1:0-15306 GCA_018251735.1 Eantis mithridates tamenund
GTTGAATATAACGAATAAGGTCAAGTAGTAAACAACTTACCAAAAGCACACTGAAGATAACACGTAAATGTCTTACCTGTAATAAAAACAAAGTAATTTATTAATGTAATCACCAAGGAGCATTATTACAATAAACACGGAAACATAAGGGCTCCCCAAACAGCTGTTGAATAAAATGTAACGCAGATGGTTTGGCCGTAATAAAATGTCTATTTATAGTGCCGTTAATCTTTTACGAAATCATATACACCTACCTGCCTACGCCCTTTTAGTAAGCAATGGTCTGCGTATGAAAATAACATCGGAGCTGTTTTTTGTATTGTTAATTTCTTCTGCCATTATGCTTTTATGGCTTCTTCTTCGGCCAATTGTTTTAAGAATACTATTGTGTTAGTAAATATGTCATAGTAAAAATATTAGTAAAGACAGCTTAGTGTTTAGTAAGTTACAACAAACATAATGAATCATAATTATAATGGCATTAAGATAATTGTAAAATGTGCTCATGGACCATATTCAATATTTCATTATATTTTTATACCATACTTCACCTCAAATGGATTACGATTTAAAAGAATGTCATTTCTACCATTTATATCGATGAACCATAGCGACTTCGTTCGCGCGGGAGATGAGAAGGACGTGGTTATTCTCGATTCCGTGGGAATTCCGGAATATAAAGTATACCATGTGTTATTCTGATGTATAAGCTGTACTGCACGGAACTAACAGTAAGAGTTCGTCCAAATCCGTAGTTCAGCAGTTTATAAAAACTGCTGAACTACGGTTTGCGGATTGTGGCCACAAAACACACATATATAAAACTTTCGCATCTCAATATTAGTAGGTATGCTTGATTTTAACGGAACTTGGTACAATTACTTTTCATACTCCTGAGCTGGTTATAGTTTACTATAACTGGTTATAGCTAGTATATTATAATTTTTTGCTGTTATCAATCCGAAAGTTTGTAAAGGTATATTTCCCACTAATATTTTAAAATATTAAGTGACAAAAATTCCTTTATATCACAAAGGGATGTTTATAACCAAATCCAACTTGAAACTAAACTGGGTGAAACTAACTTATGTTTGAGAGAATAAGTGTCACTAATTAACAGTAAATTTGCGCTTTTATAATTTTATAGAGCTCTGTAACCATAAAATAAATTATCGAATATCTGTGTAGTTTGGCTTCAATCCTATTACTGTCCCACAGCTGGGCAGGGGTCTATTCCTAGAACTAAATGAGGCCTAGAGCTTACTCTATTATGCCGTTTTATGTCAGCAAGCGTGTTACCACGCACGATGGCCAATTTGCCAGTAGGATATTTTTAATCCACCCACAGGTAGCCTATGAGGCTATTCCTCGTTAACAACCTGGACCGATAGCTAACCGTGGCCAATGAAGCACGAAAGCGCGCATGGAACCTACCCACTAGCGGTCAACAATCCTCTTCCGATTCAAAACCATATGTTTGCGCAAAATAGGTAGGTACTTAGTTTTTCGTCTTAAATTCAGTTTACTAATCGGATAGCACGAGGATTCAACGCTTATCTCAATACGACAATCATTCTTCGTGCGTTCATTTAACCGTGCTAATTAACGAATGTTAACTTCTCTATATTCGTACAAGTCACCTTCCAGTGTTGAGCGCTTCGACCTTTGTGCCTGCGCTCACAGGGACGGATGAAAGTGAACTTCATGAGTCACAAGTGTTTCGATATCGTCGGAGATCGTCGTTATGAAAATCATTAATCTATACATATAATAGAGCAGTGATAACTTTGTCGGTTTATTTTTATGTTTTCACTTCGGTTTGTTGTTCAAAACCCCTAGTATCTCTAATATATCTAAATTATGTGCATATTAGAAACTTTTTATAATGTGTTTTGAGATAAGGGATAATATTGAGAATAACAGAATGTATCTAGCAGAAGGTCAGAACCCAGCAGTGGGACAGAAGTGGATTGTTGATAATGATAATGAACATTAAATGATATACAGTACACACACACACACACACACACATATCTTCACGCCAGGTCCCTTACGGGATATACAGTACATATATATATAACCAGTTTTCTAATTTTTATTCTCATGTCTATTCGTGATACAATTTTTAATAGTATTAATTAGCGTATCCGTGATTCCACATGTAGTCGTTTAGCACATATGCATAATAACATCTTGTCTTGTGTCTATCATCCGACCGATCAAACTTTCTTCGTGAGAGGCCAATTTTGAAAGTTATAACTCATACCAAAAGTACGAGACTGTATTTGTTTTGGAACTGAATGCAAAGATTAACTGATTTTGTGTTGAGGTAAGATTTTCCAAGATTTAAAAAAGTTTAATACTCAGAAAAAAAAGGCTCTCTGCCTACCCCGTAAGGGACCTGGCGTGAGGATATATGTAATACTCAGAAAAAAATCAACTGAATCAATCCTTTATTGATTTCAAAATGAATGAAAAAAAAAATGCGATTTTGCTAATATACTTAGCAGATTTTGGAAAATCTCCAAAAAAACACAATTCATTCAAATATTTTTTTGTCAAAGACATAGACAGACAAGAACATACGAATCAATGTTTAATTCAAAAATCAGATAAGTATTATAAAGAATTATATTATAATATCCAACTCTCTAATCATAATGCCTAATGGAATAACAAATTCCTTGTTTTTTTGATATAAAAAGTAAATAAGAATTTGAAGGGAAGCTACACGTGTAAGTCATTTTTATTTTAAATGATAGCAATTAGTCAAAAAGAACATGGAGTCGAAAGTTATCGAGAGACGTAATAAATTATACTAATGTGTTAATTAAAAGCACTTTAGACCTTATCAATATTAAAACAAAAACAAGTCCATTTAAATTCGCCTGCACAGTTGAGACATACCTAAATTATGGGTTTGAAATTAATAATTGCCAACATAAGCTTTTTCGTTAAGGAGAGATAAGGATCGTGAAGAATTGAATATTCAAATTTGAGTAAAAATGCGAAGTTAATAAATCCACGGTTGACCTAAATCATACTCGAGAAAAGTGTATAATACAATAGGTCAAGGATGGTGCATGTTTGCCAAGAAAGTGACTATTAAATGTCGCCTTGAAGATAGTAAGGTTGTAAAGAGGGTGAAAATCGGAAGAGAGTTTGCTCTTGATAACATGAGGGAAGGACCAAATTAACTGAACCTTTCAACATACCTACGAGAAAACATTAATGTTCACTAAAAAGAGGATAATGCTATAATTTGATTAACACCTGCATTGGAATCCTAAAGAGATGCATTGATGTATGCTAATGGCTGTAATGATTCTGATCACAGGAAACATAAATAACTAAGGTCTCTTTCGCAAGCGAAGTGATCTCATCGAACTGCTTAGCCATGGCCTGATTGAATAAGTCTTGGGTTTAAAATATGTATGTATCCCCCTACGTTAACTTGTTTAAACCGCTGGGTGGTCTCTTAGTACGGAAATGAACGTCTAAATTTATGCTCTGCTACATTCCTCTATGAATCAGCTAGCAAAAATATATCATGACTGCTGTACTAATTCAGGCAGTTGCAAAGTGCAATGCTCTCGCTTTCACTGCCATTTCCCAGCCAAGCCAAGACACTTTGTAGCTTACTGAATCCCAATTTGTCATTCGCGTGCGCAGGCTAATGTCACCCTTACGTCTAAACGGAATCTAAGACGGTTGCAACAACTTGGCAAAGCGTGGGATCACTTCGCGTATCACAAGAAAGTGATCTGCCGTTTCGTCGACCTTTGCCAAGCGTCGCGTGCTCGAACCAAATTAATTCTGTATCCACTCTCGCTCTCGCACAGATGCGTTGCGACGCGGGAGTTTATTGCAAGTTATGATGGTTATTACAGGCAGACTGATTATTACCGATTCATGTTAGGTGAAAGTTACGAGGGGAACTATCCCGACGTTTATGAGGTACCTTGTATTACGTAAGCCGTAACCAACGTTATACGTCGTTAATCTTCGTGAGCGGAGGTTACGTGCGTGGCGCCGACGAAAACAAATAAATGCGCAGTTTCAATGAAGATATATCTTTCTGCTTAGAGATTTATTTTAGCAACGAATAAAACAGATTGTTTTTGAGTTAAATGAAATATACTTTATTATAACCATTTTCTTCCTTAATCAAAAAATAAAATGTTTCCATTCGTTGTACTTGTAGCATGCTGATACATTTTAAAGTAAATGTGCAAATAATAAATGAATTTATAATTATGTCAAATAATTGCAACGTGCAATTCTGAACTATATATATTTTTTTTAATTTAGTTGTATTTTAGAATTAAACTTTTCAATTTGTGGTGCATTTATAGTATACTTACATCTTGTTGCTCTGAGTGGCGCTTGGGGATTTCTCTTTGTTTACGTAACAGATTAACTTTCAATGGTGCTATAACTTTTAATTTATGGTCCGACCGAACTTTAGCATCCGTATCTTAGAATGTTAATAAGAACTTGCATTTGCAACGTTGTATAGGTAAAAATTTTGATAAACTTAGCATTAGCGATAAAAGATAACAACTAAAATATTATTTGTTTTAAGTTTTTTGTATTGAATATATCTCCTATTAAATAAATAAAGGCCTGCAAGCGTATCTCAGATGTATAATGTATTTTATGATCATAAGACGCTTTAATCTTCAATACGAAACTTTCTCAGCACGTTGCCAACCAAAGATTACAATTTGCATAAAGGCAATAGAATGTAGCATGATTTACACGCAAACAATCTTCTAAGTACACAAAAAGCAATCGGGGATGCATTGCAGCATCTTAATAACGAGCCTGTATACAAGGGTTCCCATTGCGATCAATTTATAGATAATCGAATGACCTTATATGGAAAATAATACACCTCCGAGTTAGGTGTTACAAGATCCTGAGGGCAGTTGCACAAGATGATTTGCTTAAACCGTTTGGATGATTTTCGTAAGCGAAATCTGTTACTGCTCGCTTTTCAGTAGCAGCTGACGATACGCTTTGTGCAAATGGAGCAATGTAATCAAATCCATGACAAAGTTACGAAAGTCTATAGTGAATGCGAGTTACGCAAGAACAACGCCTAATCTAATCCAGTACGTACGAAAAGGTCGACGGTGACGGGAATTGGCAATATTAAATGGATGACAATCACGCATTTAAATCAGAACTTTGTTCTGTTACCGGATTAAGGACTCCTTAAGGAGAGTATGGCTGAAGTCAATTTGTTACGGTATTTGGCCACAAGATAGAAAGTCGAAATTGAGTAATATGGTTGTAAGCATTTTAGAAAATTATAATAAAACAGCTTTTGAAGACAAATATTTCTTTGCTCGTTGTCTTGATATTTGAATATAGTGGGAGTAGAAAACCTACTGCAGTAACCACTTAAGACCTGGTGAGCTGCATGCTCGTATATTACTTAAAAATTATACAAAAAAAAAAACTAACGTATCACATCTGGTTACTTGTTGACACATCAACGAATTAAATGTTCTCACTGAGCTTTCGCTTAGTGTCCTGAACAAACATCCGCAACAGATATATGATTTCCTTTCCCATTGTTTCAATTGTAAGATGTGAAGAACATTACCAGCGGTGTGGAAACTTGCTAAACGTTCATATTTGCATGTTTATTAGTGCTGTTAACGCACTCTACTTTCCATTTTCATTCCTCTCGGTCTACTCATCGTCAACGATTTAACGAGAAGCTAATAAACAAATGAACTAACAAAATAACATACAAATGACAAAAAAGTAAAAATATGTAATTAAAATATAATATTTTGTTTTAAATAGGTAATAATTCAGGTTTGGATAATTAGACATTTTTAAAGATCACAACCCAAACTGCAAATTACGAACAGTGTTGTATAATGCACACATGTAAGTATACGGTGTAAGTACATTAAAATCTTTCAAGGTTTGACAAAAAATAAACTAAAATGTTTGGTTTAATTCCTTTTGGTACGCAATACTTACTGTTTAAGTTAGTAAATTTTCGTCTTTTAAATATAAATGTAAAAAAAACGGTTAATTTTGACTTCTTCGATAAAAATCAAAATCAATATATTTTTTTATGTAGGAACTATATCAGTACACTTTATTTAAATCCTGTGGGATAAAATCACACATCCGTTTAGACAAAATCCGCTTTTATTTTGCAAGTCATTAGTTAAGGTTTAGTATTCTCTCGCTCAGTTAAATTATTTCCTCGTCATCGGTATAACAAGACACGTATACATTAAACAACGAGTGAATTGAAACAGCAGTAATACCGCACTTACAATCATTGAGTAATGCAATTTCTCTATACAAATTTGTTTGTTTATTATTCAAATGTTTTGACTTTCTTGTTATTTTCATACGGACAGGCGTGTAGCGAATGTATTGCGGTCACGTTGTACAAACAAGTTGGGAAAAAATCTTTTCACCAATAGACGTAATGATCGAAAGTAACATACATACATAACGTACATAACGTACAGGCTTCATTGAAATATATTTTTAATAAATATTTATTTAACCTTTGCAGGTACCTACTAGTGCCTCAAGTTTCATGTTTTTTAATTTTATTAAATTCAGCCGCCTAAATGATGGTGAGATATTAAGGAAAAAAAAATTGAGAACGGTTGACTAAACTAATTAAATCATTCAGAAGCTTATATGTAAGTAAAATTATAAAACGTATATTAATAATATTTATAAAAAATAGTGACAAACAGAGACTAAAACTTTTTAACAATACAAATGAATGAAGACATTACTTTAAAGTAGAGCTCCGCCCACAACGTTGCGGTTGCACATGAGTAATCAAAAAACTTTCATTTTATTTGACCTCCTAAAATTATAGACGGTGCAAACTTCAAGTTACCATTATTAAAATCCGGACTATGGACTTTAAGTGGAAAAGCTTTTTTTACCCCTCTGACGTTTAGTGGTCACTTATACGACGACTACATCAAAATACTGAAAGCAACTGTCCTATTGCCAATCATAGCTCTACTGCTAAAAAAAAAGTGTGACGATAAAGCCTTGTTGCTAGATTAAAAACCTCACTACGAAAATACATACGAAAAAACAAATCCTAGTTACATAATAAATAGTTACATATACCTAAGGCGCATCACTAGCTAAAGTGAACGCGTCGGATTGAGTTAACGCGATTTTGATTGGCGTCGTTTCCAGCTCACTTTCTCTGACCTTACAAGCAAAACCAATAGTAATCCTAACCCCACATAACCTTATATCAGGTTACATAATGAAAGAAGAAGATTCGTACTTTCCTGTTTCGAGTAACGTAGCTTTCCGTGACAAAACAATATCTGGTTTCAAACACTATTACACAAATTTTTTAAAAATGATTTTTTTCAGTCCATAGAAAAATTAGTGTTGTGGCTGAGCGCTCTGGGATTAATACCTAAGCTAAGCTATTAATACCAGGGTATATTAAATAAATAATAAATAAATAACGATTCACATTGCTATGTACTCAGACAAAGATAACACAAACACCTAGACCAGAAACAGACATTGAAACTCATTACACAAACTTCTGCTCCGCTTGGAATCGAACCCAGGACTCTTCGAACCGCAGTCCGGTCTTGTAACCACTACGCCACAATGTCGCCATATTATAAGGCACTGGTACTAAAATAAAATACTAAAGTGAAAGCACAAATAAATAAAATAGTGACGAAAAAGTTGTTTTATAACAGAATCAACGTATTCAGATTTACCGAATATCTTCAACCGATTGGGTTATCCTAGTAATAAAAATAAACTGGAGCAATTCTGATTGGTGATGCTATTAAATTGCTTTCACGGATCTAACGTAATAGTTATGTCACATTATGCAACAAAATGTAATTTCCAACTAATAAAACTATTACAACGGCCGTATTCTATTACCCAACATTTTTTATTAAGTTCATACAGCCTTATATCTTTATATTCATTCAAAGATATAAAAGTTTTATGAATAATCACTTACTATGATAAATGTAAACACAAGAGATCGATAAGACTATCAAAAGGCTCGTGTATTAAAGTATGACTTTAACACTTCACAGAGTACCTACCTATTTTCACAAGTTTTAAAAACAAGTTTGTATTAAGTTAACTTCATATATTGTTGCGATTAAAAACTATTGTCGCAAACGACCAAAGGTAATTGAAACACGTTGAAACTCAAATCTCAACAAATATGTAATGTGGTCGTCCCTGGGGTAAGCATCACCTAGTAAAATGCAGGATTGGAGATTTCGTACATAGTTCTTAAAACTTCAACAGGTAACACTTTAAAATTTCAATGTTATTCAGCTGTTGAACACATGGCAAAGCTGTCGGAAGGCGCGTTGAATTGTAAGCTAACACGATTCCGATCGCTAAGCGCCGCACTTTCACTGCGAGTTAAACGCTTGTATATCCTAATGTCTTCCGATTTCGATCGTGTTTCTACAACCAAGTCGTTTGACGACATCGTGCCTTAAGCAAACTATTTGTTTATGGAAAATAAATTGTGGGCACATGAAACAAAACCTTAACTTATCCAAAGACAAAATTTCTGTGAAGTTGATGGTTATAATTGCAATATCACCGACAATTATTATTTAAAAGTACCTAAGAACACTTCTGAAGACACACCAGACTCTCAGATGACGTACTAGATATCTACACATACTTAAGTTATTCAGAATGACTTGAGTAAACAATCAATTCACGAGTTGTATTTCTTTTAATTAATGATTATTGCATTGAGGTCTTCGTGCCAGTTCACGTAAACGCCAACCAATGCGACTGGGCATAATTATTCAAGGGCTGACCTTAATATTGTATTTGTTCGAACTTTCGCCCGTGGTAATAAAGAACCTTAATGACCCTGAACTTTTTAGGTTATATGTACCTACTCAAAGTTAAAACAGCCTACTAATTCATTTTAAATGCAATAATTCTTAATAACAGAAGACAACAAATTCAAAAGTGAGCTCAAGCACTTATGTGTAACTATTAGTTTCATAGTAGAAATCGGTGAAAGTGTAGCCATCAGAACGGATATTGCATAAGAGTCCTACCTCAACCGAAATCACGTTACGTTTCGTAATAATGAATCATACAAGATTCGTATGCCCCAATGAAAGAGGATATTGCACATGTTACTGATTTTTAATAAAATAATTGAACAAAATAAAAATAAATCAAACGGGAACAACCTAAGAAGAAAAATAATTTAAATTCTACTAGGATTATATGAAAATAAGAAATTATCTCAGTGCACGGTACATAACTATGGCTGAATGCTGCTGTACATGTCTTAATAGAAACTATGCATCGTTCATCATCAGCAATGGATGCACTGACGATACATTGCAGAACTGACTTTGGCTGTGACAAAGAAATTGCATCTTAATACTAAGTTATTCCCGTTTGCGGCACGAGCTTAGTTTACGAGGCAATAAACAACGGTGTGTCGAGCCTCTAAGTTCGCAATATTAAGAGTCAACCGAGAACCCGTTGCTCATTTGTATTCTGTTCGACCATAAATCGGAAGATCGCCGTGTACAACACTATCTCGTGAGCCGTCATTAAAAACAGATCTATGGTGCACGAGCACGGAGGGGATTATAGGCAAATGCGCGTCACTTATCCTGTACGAGTAACCTTGGCATATGAATAAAAGTTTCCTGTGCCGAACAGATGAATTCATAATTTAAAGATCACTTTCTGATAATGAACTTCAGGCGATAATATTTTTCTTTAATAAAATAAAATATTTGCTCAAATAAATTATACAACATAAATAATAAAACGATATGTCTTAATTTATGCTTAATTTCCATGACATTGACATATTTAACCATGACAGAATGGCAACTACTGCCCCGTTCAACCGATCGTCATAAAAATGAGTGTGACCATGTATTTTTACACACATGAAACGAATATGTATGTTAATAGATGTAACTCAGCCCAAGCTGGTGCTGCGGAGTAGCAACTTCTTCATCGTTCAATCGATTATCATGAAAATCAGTATGATACATACATATCTTCACGCCAGGTCCCTTACGGGGTAGGCAGAGAGCATGATGATTTGTTTTAATGGGTGATATGAATATGATATTCGTATTAATGGAATTTACCACCAGATGGCGCTTCCATGTATCAAGTTCAATACTGATTAATAAATATCTATACGAATTCATATAAATATAAGTTAGAAAAATGTAATTTTGGTGCCATAAGTAAAATTTTAGTTGCTGGCGTAGCAAAGCGCCGGTTACAGCTAGTTCTACTATAAAAATAATTTTCAAATACGCTACAAGCACGACTATAACGAATTAAGCTTCTAACTTGATAACACGCCTTTCACAGACATTTAATATATGACCTACGAATACAAATACTGCGAAATGACCTTACAAATTTTACAAACATAAAAAAAAAGCTTTTACGTGATGAATAAAAAAGACATTCAAAACAAGCAATCAAAAAAATAAATATGAATCATAAACAACGAGATATTATTGTTGTAAGAGATGAAATCATGATGGAAGTAAAATTATATATAATTGCAAATTGCAAGCGTGCGTCTAGATTTAACTTAAGATACGAACAAGACATAAGGACCATTTGTATAAAATGTACATTTGAGTAAAACTAACTTTCTAAGAGATTCAAAGTTTTCATAACTTAACATAACAAACATATCAAATCGATGTTCATACTGAATATCGAAAGCAACTTTGATTAATGACGATAGGTAAAAGTCAAAATATACGGTACATACATATAACAGAATTATATCACCAACATGGAATAAAGTAAATAAAGGTAAGTGCTAGAATAATTATGTAATATTAAGTAAGTACGAAAACAAGATTATGATTTTATAAAGAGGAAAAATTTGTTTTTAATCGACAAACTTTAAAACTGCTAAATTAATTTATATTTTTCGCCTTTAGAAAACTATACTAATATGTAGTAACGTAGCCCCCATATTCCGGAAGCGCTACCGGAATTAAACATAGAGATAGGAATTACTGATAAGATTTCCTTTATAAAGATTAAACCAGAACGAAAAACGACAAACTATATAAACGAACAATTCTGAGTCACAGTCATTACCCAGGGATTAGATTGGATCAAGCGAGGTTAATAGAACCGGAATACCAGTAGTAACTATAACAAGGATAGATATAGGAAAAGGTAGGTCCGAGCATAATCACTTAAGTTGTCACGTCATTGACACGATAAACACCATAATGCCGTCAAGCAACAAAGGTGCGCCGCGAGTTATGTAATTTGGTGGACACATGAATATTAATGACAAACGACACCATGGACTGGAAGCTTCTAAAGTTTTTTAAAGGGAACAAAAAATTTTCACGGCTTCAAAACTTCTATTGTATTCAAAAGCGTTGCTATTTTTAAATTTGATTCTTTAGAAAATTTATTTCCCACGTTTGTTTGTCTATTTTTTAAATGTTCATTCATAGAACAACTTACATTATTACGACATAATATTTCTATGCCATTTTGCTTAATTTAAGATTTACAAGAAAAGGAAAATATAGAAAACACAAAAACAACACACAACAAATATTTTATCAAAAGCAATAAGGAGCGCAAAAACTATCTCCTGAAAGTAAGGAACAAAGAAGATAAATATGACGTCCTCCAGACCCAGCTAAGGGCGTCCTGCCCTTTGTATAATGCAACCTTCGCGCACTGATGAATTATGCCGCTAGAAGCGTCCTTACCAACTATCTGAAAACTATCCGCAACTAATCTGAATACCTAAGTGCTTAAAACTGTACGTGATTTGAATAGGTTACAATAATGACGAAACCCAAGAGGGACAGACGGTAACAAACTACTAAATCATAACATATTATATGATCAGCGACCTATTCACATTAACACTACAGTGATGAAAATGGTTGTAGCCATAGACTACCACGCTGACCAAAAGGCGATAGGCAACACATGCCTACAAAAAGTTCTATGAAAACTTTAAGCAATGCAGGTTTCAATTCGATGTCTCCAAACACCCCGTATTAATTAGTTACTTATAAGCACAAAAGCACTCTTAAAAACTAAAAGTGTACGTATGCTGGTGTATAAGATCGGACTTATCGAAGTGAAATTTCAAGACCTAATGGATATTCAAAAGCAAATCCGTACTGCAAATGAGAGTTCTATTAAAATTTAGGAACGTACACGACAAGCCATTGCTAACATATATCACAATTAAAATACCACAAACAGCCGGGTTTAATCCTTCCTTAGCGATAAATTAGAAACTTCCTTTAATTTAACTGTCACTTTATTTTTCCGTACGTTGATTGCAATGGATTGTCGTAGTACTGGTAAAAACCACCTAATGCTGCATATATGTCTGGTCCTTACTAGTACCATAAAATGCACATCACAATATTGTTGATGACTTTGTGATGTGCATTTTATGTCCCACTGCAGACTGCAGGGTATATCAGGAACTTTCTTTGCATCATGTTTTCCGTTACTATAAAGCACGTGATAATTAGTAACTAGGTTTTGTGCTTTACACTGCGGTTTGAATCCAGATCAACCCTTGGATGTATAAAACCAGTATAAAAGCAACTAAGCTACCACAGTTTTATCATATGTGTACGTTTCTTTAAGGGTTTCTGATTTCTCGAACAATATTCGTTCTCGAGGCACAAGAATACTCGAGTCTTGAGGCTTTTTAAAGAAAAGTTTGCAAAAAACATCGGAATAAACATTTTATTCCTTCAACTGTACTTACTTAAAAGAAATGAAACATAAAAGTCATAGCACAAAACAATGAAATCTTAACGCATACATACGACATTACATAAAATAGCGAACACTAAAAAACTGCGTATAAACTAATGGTTATGAAACTGAGACGGACCACAGACATATTTATTATCTGGGTATATAACCGTTTCTATTCAAATCATCTCCGCACTTCGTACCTACTCCGCTTTTCTAAGAAATCAATCAGTTGTCTAATCATTCAGAATCCGAAACAAAGTAATTAATTTTAAGCAATTTCTCTACTAAAATACCATTATGATTTCTATCAGGAAACAGTATAATTTTTTTGGTATATTGTAAATTAGCTTTATTTTGAGATATATTAAAATAAAAAAAATACACAAAAATTAACAAATAATAGAATCAATAATTAAGTAAGTCATTGTAGTTACTACTCCAATAATTAACTTACTTAAAATTTTGTGTTTACTATCTTTTATATTACATTTTTTTCTCGTCTCATACCAGAGCGAATTTCTGGAGTCTTCTCGAGTTCGATGATTCTCGAGCAAAAACTGTAGTTTCTTTTATCAATTTGCTGCAAACGGATACTTATGTTCAGAAGCAAAGAAATGTATGAAGTAAACCGACCTTCGCTGTGTATTTAATGTGAATGCCAAATGACGTCTATTGACCGAGTCGTAAGTGAACATTCGGAAGACAAGACCAAGACACAACAGCAAAAATCTTGTCCGTATATTCCCACAAATGAAATTGTACCTAGCTTTTTAAGTATCATAGTAATTCTATTCTGATTGCAATCGCCAATGCTCCATCGTCATTTGTCAGTACTATGTAGTTGTCTCAAATTTCTAGGAACATACCAAATGGCTTAAGTTCCTACACGTAAGGTCTAAAAGTTAATGAACTTTAAAGTTTACGTTGACGTTTTAAGACGTATGTCTGTCTTTTAGAGTTAAAAAAAATACAACTCGATGTAAGGATCATTGGTCTTATTAAAGCAGAAGCACTTCAGCGGAAGCATTAAATAGGAGTTACGAAATGACGCTACTTGAAAGACCAGAAAAAAGATCAGTTGAATTACTTCGGTTTGTAGAGGACGACCCGCCCTTGTGGGACACATAACGATTCGTAGTATACATAAGTGAATTATGCCGCGCGAACCTTTCCAAATAGACGAATGGACCTTCACCAGCCACAATAAAACAGCATCGTTGCAATATATTGCATAATATAAATAATTACAGCAAGAGAAATTTTACTTTTTTTTTAATATTGCTTTCCCCAAATATTTTAGCGTTCTACCTCATGAGGGGTTTGATTATTGGAGGATTTCAAAGTAGATATTAATAGTTATACAGGTGTATTTTTTTATTTAATGGCGCATTTTTATTTCAAAGCAGCTATACCTACTCGAACAGACACTCCTTGCAAAACATTAAACGTACCTTCAGCTGAGCAACAGAATAAACCTCTGTTCCCACGCTTTCATACCACACATCAAAGGAGTTCTATAGACACTGATTCCGTTGCCAAATACTTTGAATCCGATGCCATGCACCGCACTTGCCAATGTGAATATACTGCACTTCGATAGTGACGTCTATCGTCGTCCTATGCCAAGAAAAACACGGAACCAATTCAAATCCCTTCGGGCGAGATTCACTTAGAAGTCCGCAAGCCGTTTGGGATTTTACTTGTTAGTTTTATTAGCATTAGAACAGCGTTTACAACTTCTGTAATACACCACACACATTTCAATGTACCTAATGTACCTAGATGGTTACACGTTCCGCATTTCAAAAGATAATTTTGTAGTAAAGCATTCAGACAGTACTCAAGTGGGACATCGTCTGTATCTAAAATTATTTCGAGCTCGTAAATGCCGACAGATTTTACAGTCGTCGTAATTTTGCGTCGAAACGACTACTTGAGTGAAGCAGGGGGAACTTCGGCCAGCTTAATGATGCGAGTGAAAGGCGAACGCATTAAAAGCCACTGAACATTACGTAAAGCTTTGGGCTTGAGTAGATACAAATGGATTGTATACAGCAAAGGATGCATAAGACTTAACAATGGTGACTTAAGGAATCGAAGTGTTAACGGAGTGGCAATTGTATTTAATTTTCTATTCACACGAACGACTCCGAGAAGCTGCTGTTGAAAATCTTTATTATGCAATTTAAAGAAACAGTGTGGGTGTCCTTATCTTAAAAAAAAATGTTACAATTGACTTTCAATCAGATTATATTGTATGAAATAAAATTAAATAAATAATTGAATTTGAAAACATCTTGAACAAAAAACGAAATAAATAAAAAAAATCAAAGATCATAAATAAAATTATTTAGAACCTAATCTTCTATATCTATCTATACTTATAATAAATAATATATTTCCAAAATAACTATCAGGGGGTAATTAAGGATCGATACTGATGCCAAAAATGCAATCAGTAAAATTTTTGTCTGTCTGTCTGTATAACCGTTATAGAAACAAAAA
>DWPP01000072.1:0-15262 GCA_018251735.1 Eantis mithridates tamenund
AACCAAGAAAGGCTATAAGACTACAAATTAAATTCGATATAACTAATTGAAAGTTATCACAACACTCATGAGTAGCAATACATCTACGTGAGATCTCGTATGCTCATTGTATACTAGAATAAATCAAAATAATGTATACTAAAATAAAAAACAATAATAAAAAATAAAAAACTTATTAATCATTGAAGAACCAAATATATTATTAACATAAGATAACGAATAGCAAGCACCTACTGCACATCACCAATATGATCTTTTTGTATGACCATAAGACAATAACTACTAGCTATTACTTTAAACATTGATATAATATACAATGTTGATTATATATTTTATCAAAAGTAACCATCTTCCAGAAGTAACGTAGTTCACTGGCAACTTGCTAAATTTACACCGTAGGCAAACATTTAATGATGATATTGCATATTTACCATCTTTCGGGGCTGAAAACTCTTGAATGATATTTTTTTCAACTGACAACACCAAATCATTCAATCCATTTTCGCCCCTTTGCTAGAAATTTTTAAGCCTGATCCGCTATCCAATAGGTCGCGCAGCCGTTCTCGCTCCAAGTCTCGCCCGAAGAGCAAGAGCCCCGCAGCTAAGTCGCGCTCCAGATCTAGATCAAAGTGAGTATTGTTTGAAACTTTTTTATTTATTCCATACATATTCATAGTTAGTCCGTGTACCATAAATCAACGCCTTGAGATTAGTCATGTCCATAATAGGGAGCTTAAAATATTGTTTGGTGGCTTGAACTGCAAATCACTAAATATAGTCCATTCTGAACACAATTAAAATACTATTGCTTAATCTCCTTATCCGCAATATCATTTTAATTATGTTTACGAAATTAGCTTAGTGTTTTGTCGTGCAAAATAATATTGTTAATTATTTTTCACTCAATTAAACAAATATCCCATTCTTTGCATGTATTCACTAGATATTAATAACATTAACGATTTATCTGATGCTGAATTAATTCTTGCATGATTTTTGTATAAAATTAATATAGTATTCATTTGGCTAGGTGCGTAAAATCATGCGCTGAACAAAACTTAAAATCGTAAGTACTCCACTATAGTACTTTTTCGATGGTTATCTATTTTATTTAGGTTTATTATTTCTTTTTGGTTCTTTATCTTAAGTTTATGTATATATATATTAGTTGCGAATGCGTATTTGTTGTTATTTATCGTTAATTATTATTTATATAGTTTTTGTTAAATGGGCTAAATAACAATTTATCCGACGGTTGATGAAAATACCATCTCATGTCATGCCATCTCATTACAAAGAAATAATTGTGGTTAGACTTTTAGTTGTCATGACAGGGCTAAAATTTTCACTGTATTTTGTATGCAGTGTCTATAGTATTTTATTGTAATAATGTCCTTAAATCAAGGTTTCATCATCTGGACTCCACCTAAGTAACTTAAATTTGAAAATAGTAAAGTGACAAGATGGTTTTCATCTGCCGGTCGTATAGTAGTTGCACATTGAATACCGTGTAATATTACAACGATTTGTCGACCGCAACGCATCGCGTCGCGTAGGGATCGCAGTCGGTCGCGGTCGGCGTCGCGCAAGTCGGAGCGTCGCTCGGCGTCGCGCGTCTCGCGTCAGTCGCGCGAGCGATCCGCCGCGCGCAAGTCGCCCGACAGGAACGGACGACGCGATCGATCCCGCTCGCAGTCCAAGGCGGACTCCAAGTAAGTCTTGTGTGCTCTCAATATACAGCTGACGACAGTGCCAGTTGAGAAATTACTATTCAAACGCTGTATTGATTAACATGGAGTTATTTTTATTGACAAGGCATGCGAAATGATGTAAAATGTATATGTATATTACATTGGTTTTTCCTCTGCCACCTCCATTATTTTCTTATTGTAAAGAAACATTATTAGAATTTGCATAATACTTTTGCAATAGTAATTTCACAACAGTTTCAAGCATTGTTGTTAGCTCACAAATATTTGGAATGACAAAACTACATAAATCTTTAAAATTACATAAATATTGATGGCACAAATACATGCATTAACTCGTATCCATGTTTTCCTGCGTCACTAGAAGAAACACGGCCAACGTAAGGTGAGCATTTGTAGTTAAACTTTAAATTAGATGGTTCGCTTATTATTGACGTAGATGTATCATATCATAGATATTTTAATTACTTTCTATCTTAAGGATTTATTTTATTTAAATAATAAAATTTCTAATTAAATCCTTTGCATATTTAATCTGCTCGTTCTTCAAGCCTAATAACATGTATTCAGCTTGATATGGCTAACCATGTTATATAGCTGTAATGCAATTATTTACTTCCAGTGAATGTTTGTATTATATAAAATTTATATTTCTTCGATTTCAGTTGGCATATAATTTAATTCTGACGCTTGACATTTTCCTAAATGATTTGCGATTTTTTGTTAGTTATGGACATTTTTAACCGTTTTAAAAGGAGGTTCTCAATTCCACTGTATTTTTTATGTATGTTGAATCCTTTTTTATTTTCATGCCTGTTTTACCCTTCATAGCAGTTTAGATTTACAGATCGGCTATTTTTTTTGTTATTATCAATATTCGTCGATATTTGCTATTGAATACGCAATAAACACTTTTATTCACGACACCATTGATACCAGCGATAATGTAATACAAAATGTTACTACCACTACTACTACTACTCCTACTACATAATTTCATAACTTTCGTTCTGATGTGTCCAACTTACAAAGTAAAATAAAAAACATAAGCGGTCTATGTGCAGCAGTAATTGTTTGCTTTTTTAATCTGATTAAATATATAAAAAATATTCGCAGACTATTATAGTTTACGTAACATTTTTCATAAAACCATTAAGTTCCCAAAAATGGAATACATTTAATAATAAATTTAAATATAGTTTTGGTTTTATCCACATAATAACTTGACGTTCTCCACAGGGAAAGATCTCGTTCGCGCAGCAAGGACGCGGCATCGCCTAAGCGCGACGAAGAGCGTCGCGCGAGCAAGTCGCAGTCGCGGTCCCGGTCGCGGTCGGTGTCGCGCGACCGCTCCATGTCCCGCGACCGGTCGCGCTCCGCCTCGCCGCGACAGAACGGCGACAACGCGGACCGCACCAGCGCCGACCGCTCGCCGCGTAGTGGCGACTAGCTGCCACACTATAGCGATAAGCTTAGGTTTACGTGTCTCTAGGTATAGTGTCGTGACTTCGTTTCTCGATTGCATTCATGTGTTTGACATTGCCTTGCGTGCAATTTATTTGGTTTTTGTATCGATTATTGAACTGTTACTATTTTTAAGTTTTCATAATGGGAAAACTTTAACAAGCTTTTTAGGATATGAGCGTGAATATTGCCAAGACAAGTAAGATAATAATCTTAATTTTAAAAATCGTATCCTAAAATTTATTTTTGTTGTCGACATTTGAAGTCACGACGGTAATAACACACGCAGCGTTTGTGTTTTTCATTGAAGTATCACTTTTATTTCGCTAAGATTAACATCTAGAATTAATAATTATGGACTAGTGGAACGTAAATATTTTGACTTGGTATTTTTAATTGAAATTAGTAAATAATATCAAACTGAATGATTTTCTATTTTAAACTTTTATTTACTTTCATCAAATGAATATGTTTGTCCACGATGGTGATGCATTTACTTATTGTATAACTGCATTCATTACAACTGTCTTTTTTTCGGAAAGAAATTTTAAGAAAAATACTTTTAAGTACATGGAATATGGTCACCAATTGAGGTGAATTACTGTATAATTAATATTGTAAACCTTTTCTATTTTTAAGATACTTTGTAAATATTGAATTTATTATAGTCACCAAATAAAGATAATGATAATATTTTTCTGTTTTTTCTTTTGATTCCTTAATGATTAGAGTGGAATTATGAGGTTAGCGGAAAATATACATCGGTTTTTAAACTTAAAATGTCACGTAATTTTGTATAGCGCTATACACACAACAGTATTTTGTGAACACAACCATAATTATATTCTCATAATACGAAAGTCAGCCTTTGCAGTGAGAGCACGACACTCAGAAAGCCGAGCTGTTCCATCGCTGTCTTTTTCTCGTTGCGTTTAATCTGTTTTAATGTACTGTGTAATGTTTTCAGAACTTCCTTACGGAGAAAATCCCAGTAATTAAACTTTTCTTTGATTATAAAGGAGTAGATGAGCGCAAAACCAGTAAATAATATTTGCTTATTTTGTACTATCGAAACCTATGCATATGCCAGTATTGGTGTTAGTATAGTATAGAGGCTAGTGTTTAAGGCAGTGCGTATAAATAAATGTGAGGTAGACATCTAGACACTTTCCTTTCTGTTATCGTGGCATGCGATAGCTCTACCGTATTGCAAAAGTAAAAAAATAATAATAGTGTAATGATTAATTTCGTGTAGTTTGGCCATATCTCTAATAATCGAACGATTTTTAGCTCAAATTCCTTTATATTTTAACAGTATGAGGTCTCGTGTTCTTACGAATGTAATGAGGATGTATTCAGATATATCAAATATTTGATATTTGAGTTCGCTCCCAAGAGCACAATAGTTAAAATAAGTACCCACTGGTAACAATATCTTCTCAAATTTATAGTATGTAATTTATAATTGTAGAATTAAAGTGGTAAATAAAAATAAGATGAGTGTAGAGGTGTGTAGATTTTTTGAGTTTTAAACAATAAAATACGTTTTTAATCTTTTGTAAACAATTGTTTATTAACATTTTATTTCTTGTTGCATCACTGCACATAATAATACACATTCGTCACAAACACTCGCTGGCAAATTTATCACCGCTTTAGCATTACAATATGACTTTAATTGTAATAGGATTCTATCTATGGAATTATTTGTTACATCTCTCCCCTACTCAGGTATGCTTTCATTTTTCTTTTGAAATAGGAAAAGAAATGTGAATATACTAAAAGGTAGTTAGAAAGGAGTATTGTACTTTATCTAACTTAGAAGAAAATATAGCACAATAATTAAGATCAAACATCACTTGAATCGCATGCAAAATAAACTTAGAAAAATAGCGAAATTAAAAATAAAAAGTTTAAAAGAGATAAAGTTACTTATGAAAAATGGAATGATTTGAAATTTTTCTTTCAGTATACTCACACCTAACTATAAATGCATTCACGATTCTCAGTAAAACATTGTCCAAAATACAAATCAAGAAGACAATTTTGCTTCAGTCAATTGTAAACAAAGTTCAAAAAATAATTATTAAAAATGATTCGTTTATAATATTAAAGATAATTCACAATAACATTAATGATACTTTTAATAAATAAATTAAAAATACTGTCATTTTATTGGTCTGAGAGGAAATAACATTTCAAGGCATAGCTTATAACAATTAAATTTCTCAAAAAGAAAAATGAAAGTGGAAAATTGCTGTGATCAATTAAGTACAATAGTTAGAATAGTGTTACATCCGGTAATGTATCTATTTTCACATAATTTTTAACTTACATTTTGTCATCTTACAAAATTAAATACAAGAACATTTATTGATCATCAGTCTATTCATAGTTTGATATAAATTTTACAATTTTGTCGATTTAACCTTCTTTAATCTACGCTCGAGTACAAAAGGCAACATAAGAGGTAACACCTATCACTTACCAAATAATATCTACAAATGTTTATAAAACGGTAATTTAACATAAATTATTTCACAAGTCGACCGGCGGCCGACGCGTCACACATTCGCACAGAATGTGTGACGTGTCGGGGCGGAGTCTCAAACACAACAGTTTTCGGGCACTGTACCTATTAAAATAAATAAGTTAAAACAACCTGCAATATTTTGTCCTATGTTGCCTAATGACACACTCATATTGTCACAGTACTCTTACGAAAGTAATGGAGAATATACTTACATCACTACAACTTAATAGTTTTTTTATACACAATGACTTAGGTTTCGACATTTTGTTTCTTATAAGTACTCAATTTATTTTTAACCTATGGACTAATTACGTGCGCGATGTTATCATTTGTGAGTTACGAGCGCGACTTGTACGACCTCTAAGTGCTACAACGACATAGAGGGGGTACGAGAGGCGCTCGGATAACCGCAGGAACGTTGCTTGTGCCTTCCGATCTACATTCCAGCAAGAACTGAAGCGAAAGATGTGGAAAAATCAATGTCGATTTTCAAGAAAACCTGAACACGATTTTAAACGGATAGTTTTACTAGCAATCATAATAATCATAGGAACAAATGACAATAATTAGTCAATCACAAAACAATCAATGTAAAAAACTGATAACGCATCACTTGCGTTTCCATAAATTAGTCTAAAATCTTATTTTACGCACGGTTTGGCTTCTATACTGGTGCGAGTCTAGAGAGGGACAGTGTGGTGTGATTCATGGAAGCAATACAGACTACGCCGAGAGACCTCGTTTCGAAAATTTTGTAAAATTAGTGTTTAAAATTGTTCATTGGATGATCTCAGCGACTACACCATTTCAGTGGGATCAACTAGTGAAACACTACCTATTGCTTAATTGAAGAAAAGTTATTTAAAATGAGAGTGATATGAGAAAGTCCAGAACATAAGAACGGATAAAAGAGTGGTTTTAACGAGGTCCGAGGGCGAGTCTGTAGGGCTCCCTGAGGCGCGGCCGCGGGCGGACCGAGGCCGCGGCCGGCCGCACCGCTACCTACAGAGATCGCAGACGTGGACACTGGTCCACTCGCCCCACGGCAGCGCGGTCCTCGCCCGGACGCCCGGATACACAACACCTTATCATCGACAACAATTATATCAATCCTCCACTCGCGTGCACATCACGCCGTTCAGTCTTAATCGAAATTTCCGCCTCATTCGTTGTGTATTCGAAGCGCCCCCGGGAAAACGCGTATCCACGTCAACTCTTCCGCAATTGACGATATGATGCTGACGTGGAGACGAGGCTTTCATCGCGAGGGCGGGCGGCGGCGGGCGACGCTGGCCGATCGGGGGCGGGAAAGGGCGATCCGCACCGCCATTACTATTTACAGGGCGTACGAATCGCTCAAATAAATACATCCGAACGCTTACAACTAGCCGTCTATACAGGGGTCACTTTACACTTTACGCTATATTTACACGCGGCGCACAGCCTGGTTCGCACGAGCGTCCGTTGTGAATAAATAAGTTACGAGTCCATTGTCGCGTTTGTATGCACTACACTTGCGTCGCGAACGTCGGCGGCAGGCAGTGGTCGTCTAGAACGTACACCCCGCCGCCCTCTAGCGCTCGTTTCACTAGCGACGTATCGCTGTAACAAAAGAAACAATCGGTTAGTTTTGTATTTCAAATACATATTCAAAAATTTCTAATATTTTTTGAAAGTGATCTTAACTGCTCTCTTGACAATTAACGTGTGGTGAATACCTAATGACAGTTACAGTTTTTGATATATGGGTGGTGGCATACTGACCTATTCGCGCAGTAGGCGGAGTCCGCGGAGAGGCGCGAGAGGCGCGGGTCGAGTGCGGCCAGCAGGCGCGCCGCACTCTCCGTGTTGAGAGTCTTGCGCTTGCACTCCTCGGCCGCGGCGTTGTGGGCGTTCTGGCACTCCGGCGCCGGCGCCTCGCACTTGCCCCACGTGTTGCGGATGACGCGTCCGCCGCCGCCCGCGTTGGCCGCGTTCTGTGCGCGCGCCTCCGCGTCGGCCGCACGACGCGCGCGTTTCCTGCGACGCCGCACGCACGCAGCCGCACCGGCCGCGAGTGCGACACCGCACGCCGCAGCCGCCAGCGCCGCGATCAGCGCCACGTGCCGCGCCGCCAGTGCACCTTCACCTTCCCCCTCGCCGCCCACAGCGTTTGCCTCATCGCCCACGCGCCGCAGATGCCCGCCCGCCGGTTTCGCCGCAAATTCCGCCAGCGACACCGTGCACGACTTGCCGCCCCATCCGTTAGGACAGTTGCAATGGTACCCGTCCACTCGGTCCCGACACGTTCCACCGTTCTGGCAGGGCGACGACGCGCATTCGTCGATGTCCACGCTGCAGTCCTTGCCGGCGAAGCCCGATCGGCAACGGCACTCGTAATCGTTGTCCAAGACTAGACATTCGCCTCCATTCGCGCAAGGTTTAGCTAGGCACAGGTCTACTCTCGTTTCGCATCGAGGACCGAGGAAGCCGGGCGCGCACTGACACCGCTGTCCGTTCACCAAGTCAACGCAAGTACCGCCGTGTTCACATACGATGCCAGCGCAGTCGTCAATATCGATTTCACATCGGTTGCCTCTGAATCCTTGTTTGCAGGAGCATCGGAAGCCATCTCCAGCCCGAGTGCAAGTGGCACCGTTTCTGCAGGGATTGGCAGCGCACGGATCGGCTTCAACACCACAGTCACCTCCGGTGTATCCGGGAGGGCAAAGGCACACATAGCCGGAGGGTCGCGGTTCACAGGTTCCGCCATTTCTGCACGGCTGGTCAGCACAAGTCAATCTCCGGGTCTCGCACCGAGCTCCCTCGTATCCGGACGGGCAGGCGCAGGAAAGTTCGCCGCCCTCATCCGGAACACACGCGCCACCGTTAAGACACGATCGAACTACACAGGAATGTAATGACTTCTCGCAATTAAGTCCCGTGTACTCTGGTGGGCACACACACGTGTAACTTCCTTGGCCGGTGTTGTGGCACGTTCCTCCGTTTCTGCACGGTCGATGGTTCGTGCAGTAATTGAGATCTTGATTGCAGAATAGACCACCCCAGCCCTCCTCGCAGATACAATCCCAGGGTTTCGAGCAGGTCCCGTGCACGCAGCCCGGATGCCGCTCGCACTGGTCGCAGAGCTCGCCCACCCAGCCCGAATGACAACTGAAATTAAAAAAACACAAGTCAGTAAGTATACGACGTGATAACAAGCGACTAAAAAGTATGCCTTTCTTCAAGTTGGGAACAATGAGGAGGATGAATGATTTAGTGAGACTCGGATGGGAGGTAACGTTAAGCGTTTAGCACAATGGTGCGAAGTGGATACTCACATGCATTGGTCGGGCTTGAGGCAGTGGCCGTGCTCCGCGTCGCAGCCTGGCAGGCATCTCGCTGTAACAAAAGGAATAGGTTCGTTAGCGCATCACAAAGACAAAGGATGTACAATGGGAAGCTACTGTTGATTTTTTCCAGTGACAAAGTACGATCAATTTTCACGTTATGCGCAGATTTGTTTATTATTATGCGTTTATTTAGGAGTCTTCGTAGGCTCGTTGCAAAGGACACGGTGCAACAAAGAGAGAGGTTCGTTAGCGTCCCGACCGGGGGCGAGGTCACGCGCTCCGCCGATTTATCTTTGCTTGCAACTATAACAACATCCTCCATACGGTTTATTGCCTCTATTCGATTAAATACTCGTAATGTTACTTCACTTTTCGTTTGCCTAACGAAATTCATTCGATACGCTGTGTCTATTAGAAACGGTAACGTAATTTATATAAAAAGTTGAAATTTTACATAGACTTGTGTTTCGTACGTAATATGCGCGCATCGTTAACTTTGTGATTTACGTTCCGTACACGGCAAACCTTACCCTGCCCCGGCGTAACCACGTAAAGAGATACGGCGGTACATGCGAGTTAATACGCGTGCATTGCGCTGTGAATGTGAAGGAAGGTGTAAATAACAAAAGCCAGTGCAGTAATGTATGCCGGTTGAAAGAAAAAAATGGTGTTTTGAAATGAGAAGTGCGGCGCGGCGTCGTATCGGTCGGGTGCGCATGGGCAAGTTATCGGAGCGAACACAAAGGGGGCAGATAGCGCGGGGAGTCTAACCGTCACTCGACCGTTACTAGTCCCCTAACTCGCTAGAAAAATACTTAGACGCCATTTTGCTTATAATTCCCTATCCAAATGCAAATATGAGTCGGACGCCCGCGTTCTAAATTAAACACGGAAGCGGCGTCATTCCTATATCTCTCGGATTCGCCGAGCTAAGACGGAGGGATATAATAAAGGAGATTAGCTTTCCCGGCGAACTCCCTAGACCGTAATACAGGTTTAAACTCGGCGAAGCTAACATAAAGCCCCCGAAATTCACTCGGAGAATTCGCAAATCGGCTTAAGACTCACTCATCTGAATTGGCGGCTTTATTATCCATTTATTTACTGTAGCTATGACTATGATACGGCGATGGTAAATGAAATTGAAAAATATAATCCGCTTTCACGACGCGCAGTTCACACTTTCGCCTATGAAATTTAAAACGATCGAATCGTTCTATTCTCATGACCTCCGTACGGCAATTACAATTAAATAATAAAACTTTATAGGATACGTAATGAATCGAAAGGAATCAGGCGCCACTCGTCGGCTCAACAAAGGGAGATCAAAGAAAGACTTTCGAGTGTCGGCCCCGTTGGCCGTAGCACTATCCACTTCAGTGCACTCTCGAGGAATCTTATCTTGACCCTCGAACGGTAGGTAAAACAGGAGTCGTAAAAATTACACTCCAGAACTAATATTAGGCTGTAAGTGGGCTCGAAAAACCGCGGGGTGGATGTTTCGGCCCTCCCCCGCAGGGCCATTAATTATTATCAATGAAAACGAAGAATATCGATTTATAATGTGAGGGTAACGGATGCCGCATTGCGACCAGTCAAGGTCTTGATGTCTCCGGCTGGCCTCCTCCAGGGGCAGGTAATGACAAAAAGCGACCTTCCCGGATGATGCGGCACACGTGTGCGGGATCGGCAAATATTTAACTGCTCCATCCGACATCTGCGTCTATTCGAGGCGGAAATTAGGTGCGCGTGGGATTCGCGATTCAATACAGAAGGTAATATTCGTGAGAACTCCACTCTCGTCAACAATTAGGCGAAATTGAGCGGCCGTGAAGGGGTTCTCTCGCGATGTTTACCCTATCATTAAGATTGAGAGCTGGATGCTGGAGATAATGTTGTCGGGACATGCAAATAAGTTTTCGGGATCGTTAAGCTTTCCCAGAAGGGCAGATACCGTTCGGCAGATGTTAGGCAAGTTTCATGACACGGTCAAGTACAAAGTTTATTTCGATTGGTGTTCGGTTCTCGTTTAAAGGTGTTTTTGACCCGGTTCGCGGCGCTTGTGTTGCGCTCCGAGCTGCGCTGTGTGTGTGAGTGTGTGCGAACGCAGCGTTGTTTTCATTTCATTATGGCCGCTTCTCTCGCTTTTACATTTTCGTAATCGCCAATACAAACTCGCAGGATAGGGTTGGCAGGGCTCTATTGGCGCTCATTAGCGCGATGCATAATTACCTCGTAAACGTTAAAGGGTCGGAAATTGGAAATCCTTTCACACGTTAAGAAAGGAGAAATCTCTTCGGTCATGAATAGTTGGCATATCTCGGGATTGGAACGCCACCGCAACTGTTTACTTTTACCAGAAAATTGTGATTTCGTGGTTATCCCGTCGCGTGGAGGCACTAGGATCGCATGGCCGACGGGCGGGCAGCCCTGGCGTGCGAGCGAGACGGCGCGCTACATGGCGCGACGTCGTGTGTCTCTGTCTCGCGCGTTTTTTTGCGGCGCCGGAGTGTGGGAACGCGGCGGCAGGTGGGGCTGCCGAGATTGCGACGCGACATCCGCCCGGCCACAATGCATCTTGAGACGCACCGCTTTGTTTTACAATACGAGACGCGATGTGTTTAACATACGTCAGAACTACGTAATGACGTTTGAAACGTTTAGATGCTTTTTTTATTTGCAGTCATCCGCCGTATCGCAATTCATTAAAATTGCAAATCAATGTGATCGGATACATGGAACTGGTAAAAGTTGGTACTATCTAATCAGCGGGTCTAATCTGCGGTGGCTTTTCTTCGCGAGTTGCGGAGCGTTCGTATCGGCTATCTCGAGCCATTTCCAGCTGCTGTTATATTTTAGGAATAAGTGGACGCATTCTCGGAGCAATAAATTAATTACTGGTGGAAGTCGATAATAAAAAGTGAGCGGACATTGATGAATGTTGTTAATGATGCGACAGCCATCTCCGCTGCTTTTGTTTACAAACCAGCGGCATTCGAATGCAAACAGACCTCACAGGCGGCGGTCACACGCTCGCGGTAAACTATGTGACGTGCCGAACGAATATTGTTTTGTCACTCATTCATCCACCATAGCAGCTCGCCTGAGCTCAGGTTTTTGAGCGAAGGAGATGTTCTAATACGAGAAATGACGAGAGAGAAAGAGTCACACGTGTATACCCCCATGTTAAACGGAAATTATACGTATGAAGCGATTTTAAATTCAATGAACATATTCAAAGAACGATCACGTCTTTGCTCCGCATTTCTGTTTAATAGAGGGCAGTTAAGGAGGCAATGCATTAATAATTATTTGTTTTTATACATAATTCATTACTAATCCGTTTTTAGTCGGTGCAACTATGTAAGCGCATTCTTATATGACCGGGTCTACCCTTTACAACATTGAGGCGAGTATAAAATTTCGTCTATTTAGTTTATTACACAGTGTAATAAACTTTAACGACGAATAGATACGTATCTACAAATTAATGTAGCTTACGTGTAAGTTACTGAACTCAAGGTAATGATAAGAATTAATTATAACGACGTGGAAACTCATTTTCGGAGGTGAAACAATTACTAATAAAAATTCCATAGTTCAAATAATTCTTAGATGCTCGCGATAAACAATAAGAACGAAAAATCAGAGATACTATTCGGTTAACAGGAAGTGTGGTAACCTTTGCTTTGCGTTTTGAAGTCATGTGATAATTAAGATTAATTTTGGAGATGAATGTAAGATGGCTGGTTATAAATGTTATAATACAAAATGAGCGACAATGACGTCAGAAGCCTAATAATTAAGGTAGTTACTATTCTAGAAACGTGTCAAAAATTACTCTACGTTAGGTATATCTACGACGTTGACGCGTTCGTTTTATGAGAACTACTGAACATTAACATTTCTATGGATTAAATATATACTAGAGGTTTTTTACCAAACACAGCAGTAAGTAAATATACGTAAAACAATTCCATTCTTATTAATTTATTATAAAAATTAATTCAAAAAAGCCTTTTCCCGAGGGAATTGATAATTAGGACACAAATATCTAGATTCCTAGGTTGATACTACGGGGTTGAACCCTTGACCCGAATGAGTCAGGACGCGCGTGACCAGGACGCCATGTACTGAAAGGTCAACCTAAATTGGACGTGAAAGGATGTCAACCCAAAATTTGTCACATCTAAGTTTAATGAGGAAGACATAATTTAACAGACTATTTAAAATGGGCCCAGGAAGTTACGCGAGTGAAATTTTTGTGCACAATTTGAGGTGAGCTGTGTTTTGGGCACACTCATGTAATTTAAGAATACACTGCTTTTTGTACGTAATATTTAAAAATAATAAAATTGTTTGAAAAGGTTATAGTCCTGTAGTTTGCCACGTTTCCAAATAGGTAATGTTATGTGTATCAACATTATTTGTTTAGGACGGCCATTGTTTGTAGAAATTAATTAACTGGTTTATGAGAGCACTTTCCTGTCTTTAACTTATAACTTATATACCTAATTATGATTGGAAAATGTCAACAAACAGAGATGAAATAGAAAAATAATTTATAACAGAAAAAAACTTACGTTTCGAGCAGTAGTCTCCCGTCCATCCCGGTTTGCATACGATCTCCCCGGTAGCAGAGCAGGTGTAATGTCCAAAGGCATCATCTCTCGGCCGGCACAGAACTTCGCAGCCGGGACCATAGTAGTGGGCGGCACAGGTGACTCTGTACGAGAGCCTCAGGTGAGCACCACCTGGTCCTCCCCACCGCTGTTCCTCTTCGACCCATGGCCCACCCACATCAGCTATACTCTGCTTCGTCATTCGCGCTATTAACGTGTCTGGAAAAGAAAAAAATGATTAAATATTACTACATTAAAAATACCATTTAGGAATATAAAGACATTGAAGTAAATATAAGTGGTTAAGCGTATTAATGTTTCTAACACAAAAATCCTTGTTATTTGAATGCTATTATCATTGCGTGGAAAATGCGCAGTACCATCAGAATGAGGTGAAAGAAAACAGCTAATGAGATTGTAATCGAGAAAGGATAAAACGATTAATTTGATTAAGTAAAGAGCGTGTCTATTTATCAGCGTGGGAAAGGGCTGAGAGTAAATTGACCTGTTACAGTGAGTTTGACGCCCGCATTCAAACGTGAGATTTCATTGTACAAAACGTGATTCACTGTTTTGGTTCGTTGGCGCCCGTTGTGTGATTGATTAAGAGTTTTAACCACATTCCTATCCGTAATAGAAACTGAGATGTCAATAAACGTATCGATGTTGCAAAAACCGGACGCGTAGGAAGTATTGCACGCAAAAAGCATGTGAAAACTACACGTTTAGTGATTTAAAAAGTTGTTAGTCCATTCATCAAACGATCTTAGTGCTGAGACGGGCACGCTGGGAAACCTCGCCAACGACCAGTTCTTTTATTTATTTCTCCGTGTATGCCCGTCTTTTACTCTTTTTGCCACGTTCGACGTTACATTCCTAAGCCGGTAATCCCGACAGCAGATAAAATTAAACCAGACGCGAAACAAAATTAAAAGGTACATAAAAACGATCGATCCCGACTAATTTCGTGCCATATGCTATTCCGATACGATTGTTCTTCGCTGGGTGTCAGCGATAAAGGATAATGAGATGCAAGCTATCTTGCATCTGAAGTTTTTCGGCTCTTTTGTTTATTGACTGGATGGTAAGAGCCAACTATAGCTATTAATGTGACGGAATGTTATCATTTAAATATTAAACGATTATTAATTTGGCGTTTTTTAAAGGTTTCTGGAAAGCAAGTCTTTGACCATATCGTCAGATGACTGATAATTTCTGAACGTAGTCAGAATAGTACTCGGATTTATAACATTTATTTACGTAAGCCATTTGGCTCAAGTAGAAATGAAATAGGCAATTTATTGATGTTCCGAAATAGGTTCTCGTTTTATCCTCCTGACGAACAAACACGATGAGCTCGAAGCCGGAATACCGCATAGTGCACAATTCAACGGCTAAGCTTACACCGATCGTATCTGTGCAATAAATCTAAATGATAAAACGCGTATGTACCTAAGTTAGTCGGCCAACGAAAATAATATATTAAACATCGATATTCCGCATTCTATTGCTAAGGAAATCGTTGTGTTCAGATACGCCTAGTTCATCGTTTCGCTATTTCTTTGTTCGGTTCGACATTGTTGCAACTATACATATATGTCT
>DWPP01000073.1:0-15215 GCA_018251735.1 Eantis mithridates tamenund
TAGAAGTATTTACTTATTTTCCGATTCAGATTCAAATAATAATATTGGAACTGATATTATAATTTAATGATTTCTAGAAGTAAAATGCAAAATATGAAACGTCACCGAAACGGCCCGCATTTTACCCCCGTGTAACTACCCCCTCAATTTATAGCTATTATACGCCAAAGTATTATATCACATACGATTGGGAGTTCTAAATATAAATAATATATAAGCACGTTTGAACAAATAAAAAATAAAAATTAGAGGTTTATTTTATTAGTACGTGTAAATTGTCTCTAGCAAACCATATTTGACAGGATTTTGTCTTAAAGGATTTATTCGGAAAGTTTTAACAATTCAACCTATAGTTAAAGAAAATATGACGAACAGTACTGTAAAAAATACTTAAAAAATAGTTGGACCTCAGTACCATTTCAGAGCTCCGTGGGCCAATTCGTTTGAAAATACTTGTCAACTCTAAAAACAGCATCTTTATGAACCTCTTTAAGCAAAATACCTACCACAAAGTCGTGTGTCAAAATTTAAACTTTATTTAATGTTTAACTTTACTGCATATTTTAAACTTTTTTTTCAATATTACACAGGATTTAACGGAATTTATTTAAAGCATGACCTCCTAAACACACAAGATATACTTAGGCCAACGAATAATCGTTATTTTTTTTTATAATACCGTGTTGCCCTCAGGCCCTGATACGTATTCAAAGTTTCAAATTAATCAGACTTATGGAAGTTGGTGAAAATTATGAAAATAAATCGATTTCAAAAACTTTAAACGATCAGGCGGCTTTTATCAAGTATAAAGAAAACTCAAAAAGTTCTGGACAGATCTGAATCAATGCGCCAGCTTTAAGAAAAACAACTGTCAAAATGAGTTAATCTCAAAAAATATATTAGGCCTAAACACACATAAAAAAGTACAATTGGGGACCTCCTCCTTTTTTGATGTTGGTTAAAAAAGCGTTACCTATTGTCGAGATTTGTTTGAAACTACTACGTAGTTGATTTTTAATTTTTTAGTTCATAAGGCGGTAATAACGATATAAGATTGAATAAAAAGTCTACTTTCAATGATATTAAAGACATTAATATTTTAATGTCTAATATCATTGAAACATGTATTGGTTTTAGGTTTCTGTGCTTCCGCTGACTGTCTCACATAAGGCTTAAACTTTCTCAAAAATCTCTCAAACCTATTTCTTAAATGGAAATAGGTAAAATTTTCACAGAATGATTATTACTGTGATCGTTATAACAACAAATATTACTGGAGTGCACATTTTGAAAGCATTTTCTATAACATATTTGGTAATATAGCTTAGTAGTAAGGAATCATACGTCCTAATATTTGCTTATAGAATAGTTGCCATATAATATTCAATTCTAAGTAATTTATAATAACATTACTTAACTAATGTTTATAGGGACAACATTCCAAAAACTGTTATTTCGTAATAGAGAATATTCGAAAAATAATATCCTAATTGATTATGATAAGAAAATACCTAATGTACCCATATCATAATTAGTTTTTAATTGTTTTCTTTTGTTCCCATGAACGTTGAACTCAAAAAATATCAACTTTTACCAATCTTTTGGTTGCAACGCCGTTAACTGTTTTGTTTAAATAATAGTAGAGATCGCTGATGGTCGATATTCGACCATAATTTAAAGAAGCTAAAATAAATGTAAGATAAACTTTAAAGAAAAGAATAAAATTTAATCTTAATCATTTTCAGTTTAACTTTAAAATATATAAATATGTAATGCATGTAATAAAAATATTAGCTTCTCAAAACGTTCGCCAAGTATGTAAATACTTTTATTATATTTATATGAGTTAACTAAACAAATGACACACATGACATAAAATATATGTCAGGTAGTAAACAATACAGGGAAAAGTAGGTACTTTAAATATAACTTAGTTCCGGAAATGTAGAAGAACAATTTACGATATTATAAGGAAAACATAATTCTCAGTCTGTCTGTCTGTCTGTCTGCCCGTCTGTATAACCGGAATAGAAAAAAAACTACTAGACGGATTTTAACGAAACTTGGTACAATTATTCTTCGTACTCCTGGGGTGGTTATAGTATACTTTTCATCATGCTACGATCAATACGAGCAGAGCAGTGAACGGAAATGTTGGGGAAAACGGGAGAAGTTACTCCATTTTTTACGCTTCCGTCGCGTGTGCAACTTTAATGGTTGCAGCTACACAGAAATCATTTTTTTGGTAACTTCAGGGTAAGTTACCAAAAAAATGTCTAATAAGTAAATAGACTGAGAGATGACGTTTATTTCGTAATGAAGTTTATATTTATTATTACAGTATTTCTAAACTAGACGGGGTAAGAAATCCTTTGGCGAACAATTTGAACGAGCTCTCAGTATACGCAGGTTGAAGTAAAATGGCGACCAAGTGTCTAACAGTGGATTAACGGATGGATGAAAAGAAATTAAGGGATTTTTGGCCCGTCCTGGGTTCAATAGTCTATATTTATTTTAATCATTTTTATCTTTACATTACAAAAACACAAGACCTAAGATGATAATATTATCTGAAACATTATATAAGAAGTGAGCTCAGAAAGCAAATGAGTATCGAAAGACAAAAATCTGACCACAAGACTATCTGAACCACGACCCCCCAGTAAATTAGTACGGTGGTAATTGATGGTGTATTGAACTACATACTTGCTGTTCATTCTCTAACAGGAAAGACGTAAAATGCTCGGACCACTTTCTCATAATCCTTGGAACATTTTTAAAATTGTCTTAGAAGGAAAAGAGCCTAGAGGACTTCGGTGATAAACGACAAAAATGTGACTGTAAACCCAGATTGGGTTAGCATGAGAAGTGAAACCGGACGATAGTATGTATAAAGCCTTTCATCCCCGTATACTAAAAACCTACGATGACAGGACCACCTTTTCATGATCTCCTAGTAATTAACTAGTTTAGGTGGTGTTTAATCGAGGTGTGTTAAATCTTGACAAAAAATGTCACTGGTAAAAATATTGACAATAAAACTGTCATTATAATTGGATGTGGATACGTGCATTGTATTGTAGCCTTACTTTGAGTTTTTCATTTTAATAGAAATTGAGATAATATTCACATGTTAAATATTATTGTATTTAGGAATGTTGCAACTAAACATTTCGGAACAAAATTCCTAAACGGTGGTTCAAACCGCGCCACAATCGTAATAGTTAGAGATTACTGCATACAGACGACAAACTATTGCAGCGATGATTTTGTTTTATCTATGTACATATGTGTAAGTTTGTATGGGGGACTGGATAATATAACGTCTAACATTTATTAATATGCATATGTAGTTAATGACTTTACATACAAAGCCTGAAAGGGTTACGAAAAAATACAAACATTAAAACTACAAAATTCTCAGCAAGTAACACTGTAACCTTGCTAGGGTGATTGGCTAAAATTTAAACACAAATAAATTTGTAAGTTTATTGTTTCCAATCAAGGACATGGTATTATTCTTGTTAGAATGGTAACTTAACTTTCTCATTATTTACAACTATTCTTGATGTCTTAAGAAATAGTTAAATATAATGTATTCAACTATAGGTACTTTCCAGTTAATTTAGTAAAAAGACTTACTAAGAAATTAAATTATACGTGTAGGTAAGTGTGACACACATAAAATAAAATTATTTTATGTGTGTCACACTTATTAATCAATAAAATAATAGTATAAATGAATCAATCTTCAATAAATTATTCCCTAAATTCCATTGTATCCTAATTATGATAGACGAAATTACATAAATATCATCTAGTACTGTATGTAAACAAATCCGAACGCCCAAAAATGTCATTACATTTGTAGAGTTGTTATTTGAAGATAAGAACATTTTCTTATCTTCTAATAACAACTCTTTACTCTCATCTAGCAACGACCCTCTATAAGGATAATCCGATAAGTTTCTTAATCATTAATTTCTTATTAGTTACTAAAACAAGTTCACGTTTAAATAAATTGCTACATACTAAAGTTGATTTGGAAAACAATAACATTGCCATTTATGTACAGCTTACCTAAACGCAACCATATTGCCAACATCAACAATGAAATGAAGCACACACAATTGCATGTCACTTAATACTGGCACTAAAAAAACTGCGGATTTGTGGTCGCGATTTTCCGTCGGATGCGGTTGTCAGCCGCGGCACTCTGGCCGCCGCTTCGGTGCACCATTCGGTGTGTCCCGAACGATAATACGGCGCACAAGACTACAAGAGGCAAATCGGCCGTTGTGTCCGCCCGCCCGCGCCGGTTAACGTCACGGCTTCCCTCCGAGCAAGCGTACTGCCGCGTAAATATAGACTCGACGCACAACAGGAACACGAGGTGCTCGGGAACATGCTCCAATCTACACGCGAACACTCTTGTTGCATTTTGACGGCAAAAACATACAGCCACTAACTATTAATGGTTCTATTACCTAGTTGTTCTTGGTTCATCCAAAATATGCCCAGAAGCTAATTAAAAACTTTGAAGTCGACAAACATTACACTCATTAAATTATATATCATTATACATATCTAACTGTTTAGACCATATTTGGAATTTCTCTTAGACATGAAAAGGAATTGCACGAACCTCGAAGTGTGTTTTAATGTATTAAGCACATATATTCAAATTGTATATTAAGATCTAAAATAATAAGGTTTAATAGTAAAAAAAATATTTCGCTCTTGTCACCTTCCTTTATTAACACCTCAGTTATAAAATAAGTCTGGTTTAATTTTAGGGTATCTTTAGTTACGCGCAAAACGTACACGAATTTCCCAATAAAATTATGCTGGCTCAAGGAAAACACATCACTAAAATTTTGTTACATTTAATTATTTTTATAAATGTAGATGAGATAAGCAACGGCGATCTTACAAAACATCCTCTTTCACGAAAATCATTAAACATACCTTGTAACTAAAATTCAAGGATATTTCACATATTTGTATGATCTTTTTGAACATAATCTCATATTAAAAATATATTTAATTCAGTTTTAGTAGCATCATCAAAGGAAAACTAATTTTGTATCATTCCATTATCGTTTTCAAGTATAAAGGTTACATTACACGGTACTTTTTATAGCGTAACGAGTACTTACATACGCGCTTATCTTAACCACACGAGCGTTTATACATTATGTACCCCGGATGTATAAATAGATCTATGCGTTTGTATCGATAAATACGCGCATTTTCATCAACGCGAATGTATCATAAGTTAGACGGATAGCGAGTGTATAGCAAATGCATCTCAATCGCATGTCTTAAAATAGAAGTGTGTACCTAAAGGTCATGGATTAGCGATTACATCGCGACAAAAATCGCTACAGGTCTGCCGATAAAATCTTGTGCATAAACCGCCTAACAAGGAATAGTGAATGCGATCAGCTATTTCTCGTTTTTGATTTGATATTTGGTTCACCTTTAAACCTATAAGCTAAACGATTCAAGTAGAACTTTACACCTTATATTTTTTACGTAAGTTTTATGGTCAAAGAATTACTCTAAGGAGTAAATTAAAAAAATATTTTTATATAAGGCATGTAGTTTTAGAAACACTCACTCTACTAAGGCTACTTGTTTCGAGAGTTAGCTTCTGCATTGTAATATTGCTGCTACTATCTTATTAACTTTATCGATGAACCTTTTTGGGGTAGAAGTTTAGAACAAGTGAAATCTTAAGGCGGCTTAATTTTTGGCTATAACCACCGCTTGACAACAACTTGACCGGCCGCAGTCTTTGGATCCCATTCGGATATCTCCATTTAACCATTTACGACATAGGCAGTCAGTCAGTCATCAGTCCACAGTCAGACCAGGCAGTGGTCTGAGGACCCAAGTGATGCCCCAATCACTACCCGGTTTTTGGATGGATGTGAGGTCAGCAGAAGATCCAGCAAAGAAGCAGTATGGGTCTCAACATCTGGTACCCTGGTGAAACCTGACACCATTTGTGAGAGCCCATATGTCAAGGAGAAGTTATACGCAGCTCTCCCGGCAAAGTACCGACTTTGCCGTCCGAGAACCCAGCCGATCAACGTGATGGGCGTTAAAGTCCCCTAAAACTTTGCCGAGGGATACTGCTCGACTACTCTATCGGTCGCTCGTTGGACGTGCTCAAATAGTCGAGTTGTCTCCGCGTCTCCGCTATAGGGCCTATATAGGCACGCGTAGATCCGGGTGCGGCCCCCAATGTATACGCGAACCCACAATACAAAGTAAGGTTTCGAATCATAGCCAAGTATAAATGCGGAAGTTGGTATGTGAGTGTGTTAATTTGTTGCTCTTTGACGCCAGAATGACTGAATGGATTTAGATAAAACTTTACAGTAATACATCAGAATAACACATGGGCTACTTTTTATTGCGGAATTCTTTTGGAATCACAGGATTTACGCAGGAAAAACCGCGTCCTTATGACTCCCGTGCGGGCACAGTTTCTCTAGTTATAAATACGTGAAGCAGAAACTTTAATGTACACTAACGACAATTACGCAAACGGAGGAGTACGAACTACGAAAAGCACTTGTTTAATGATTGCAAATTGAAGGCACTTGTTCTGTTGTGGAACGTTAGCAAAGGCTAATATTTTTTTATTATGATTATAAAGATACTAATAAAAATTACCTTTTATTTCAGAAACTGATATTTTGTAATTTTAAAGTCAAAGTGAATAGAGTTAAATATTGTATGTGCTCTTTTGTTTTAAATTTATTGTACGAATATTTTGGCATAATTACATCAATAATTAAAAAAAAAAGAGACGTGCGTATATATTACTAAACCCCGACAAACGATTTAAGACTTCGTAATTACGAGAGTGAGTCTATGTTTTTAATAATAAAAATAGGTCAACAATAATACAACGCCATTGATAGATCATTGGCGATTGAAAATAGAGATAGATTAATCATGCCGAATATGTTATGGGGCAGTGCCAAATAGTATAATTAACGTAACAATCGCCCTGAATTTCTCGGGATTAGCCTTTTATGCACTAAGATAATGTTCAATAATGTTCAAAGTACAATTTAGTAACTCACGTTATTGTCACTGTCACTTACTTTGGTGGACTCTTATTGTATCAAGACACTTTCGTGGGTCCATTGAATATTTTCAAATTATCCACATGTCAGTACATAATTGGCATCTGCATGCAGAAGTTAAACATTATGAGAAATCTGCATCTCTTAAAGTCCTTAAAAGATATTTGGAGCCAATATAAACATTGCCCTGCATGTACACCTGCATGGTGTACTTTATATAACCTAAATCCTTCCCATCCTTGAGAGTAATTGTTGGGTTTGTTCATAAGAAAAATCATATTCCTTTCATTAATGAATTTAAAACTTATTACAGATGCTTTCTACTAATATAATTACATATTGATCAAAAAACATAATCATTTTTCATACTTCATCTTACTAATTAAAATCCTATTGTCATATCTTGTAAAATGTTATGTTTAACCTACTTTTAAAGACTGTTGTCTTGGTGGATGAGCTGGGCACTTGTAACACAGATCTTGAACCAAGTACAGGGCCCATGCAAATAGTTTTGTTAACATGTTTTATTTAATAAAGTATTTTAGTTAGTTTATTTTTGATATTTTATTTTTATTGGTGAGTTAAGGTTTAGTAAATCAACTCTTAACATTAAAAGTTAATAAAAAGTTTTTGTTATGTATTATATATTGGTATAATAAATCATACAATCAATTAATGGAAAGAGACTTTAAAAAGCTTTAGCTCAACAATTAAAAAGGAGAATTTAAGATGAATGGAGAATGAAAGTCTAGCATTCTAAAATTTTCATGCGAGCAAAGCTGTGAGCTACAACTAGCATGATTTTTTTAAGTTTGGTGGTAAAAGTTTTGTTAGGACAAGGTTTTTATCTTTCTATTATTATTTATTTTTATTGTTATAGTGTTGCTTACCTCTTATTGGTTTTATTTCCAACATCATCATCAGTACTGTCATTTGATTTTTCTTCTTCATCCTGAAAAATAATATGTTTCAATAAAATATATGCCTTAAAATATGTAAGAATGTGCTTTTGTAATTTAATTTTCAATTGTTTACAAATTGTTTTATTGTAATTTGAATTGACATCATTATCATCGATACTTATTCTATATTTTAGTAGTCATCATTAAATCATCATAAGCATTGTTTAAATGAGTCACAGGTAAATGTAATTAACATACTCTTCATATCAATAATTTTATGCTCTTGAGCATAATGATTTTCATGATAAAAATGACTCAATATTTTCTGCACAATTATTACTTAATTAGAAGTTAAGCAACAAATCAATTAATCAATATTAACAATCAGATCAATACATTACTATAAACATCATAATTATTCTCAACAACAATCCATTTCTTATCCTGCTGCGGGACATGGGTCTCCTCTCAGAGAAGGGTTCAGGCCATGTTTCATCACACTGGCTCAAAATGGATCACCAGACTTGACATGCTTTCAAGAGCCTTTGGGCATACATGTTTCATCATATTAACTGTGACTGTTCAACAACTTTTACATTAGTTTTAATTTACTTATAGCTAGTTAAAATGGTTTTAAGTCATGCCATAAGTAATTCTCTAGATCTGATAAAGGAGATGATAAACTAAATTAACTAGCAGTTTAATACATAAAAAATATGTACATACTAAAAAAGATCTGTAGTCTGTATCTGTAATCTGTTGCCTGGATAAAACCTATCATTACTCTGTAACTCAGTTTTGTTCCTGCACTTTTTTATCCTATATGAATGCTAACATCCTTATGGACCCTGTGGAAAACCAGCACTGGTTGTTTTTGATCTTCCAGCCTAATGCTGAGAATGCTGAGTAATGGTCCCTATTGTGATATGCACTCATGGATATATGTTTATATTATTTTGTATTCGTTTTTTTTTTGTTTTATTATGTTAAATTTGTATATGTGCATTTGACAAAAAATGTCCTTTCCTTCCTTCTTTCTAAATGTCAAAGTTTGTCTGTTGCACTTTCAAACCAAAACTAATTAACCCAAATGGATGAAGTTTTGTACAACGATAGTTTGAGACACTCAAGGAAGGGTATAGTATGTTTTTTATACCAGAAACCCCAGAGGAACCAGAAACCTCATGAGTTTTATTTATTGAGTAATATTGTACAGGAAGATAAATTAAGATACAAAACAAGATATAGAATACTTTTTATTCTGGAATTTCCATGGGATAGGGATTTATGGTTATTATGGATTCGAAAAGCAAGTAAGAACCTTACTAGTTACTTACATTTATTTGTATTGACATTTTGACATTTTGATAACTTTTTAGAAGAAATGTTAGAGCATATCTTTACATTAAGCTTGAAAGCTTGAAACATAGAAAACGAAAATACAATTTCTCAAATTTAATAATTTGTGTAAGGACAGCTATATAAATCTTTGATCAAGTTCACAGATTTATGAACTGTCAGCAATATCAACATAATTTTAATAACAAGTCATGTTTAACTATAAGTAAATAAGCATGACATCCTACAGAACCCTAAAGAAACGAATATTATTTAAGTATCATAGTTATGAAAAAATAACAATTGTGAAATGACAGGAATGCAAGGACACCTGCTTTCAAATTTTCTCATTGAATCATTACTAAAAATTAACCTAGGAATAATCAGAGACTAAAAAAGATAGATATAATAAAATTATTCCTTATGCTATTCTTGTCATATTATCCTTAAAAATACTACAATTCATAACACCAGTAAAACTTTAAAATTTTATATTCTCCGTGATGCACTTGTTGTGTTCTTTGAGTCAAAATCTATTAAATTAATTACTTATAAACTTCTAATATTACTACACTAAACTGATACAAAGCTTTGCAGAGAACTAGTCATTTTGGTCATAATTATAACATTATTACTGATTCCTATCCAACATTTAACAATACTTACTTTGCAATTCATCCAGACATGTAACTGACACTAAATTAGCAAAAATCTATAGTTTATAAACATTGAAAACAGACGTTAAAATGTCAACAAAAACTTTTACAAGCAGTTTTGAAATATATTTAAACATCAAAAGTAAATACTATTGTCAACACTTGCAGTTAACTCTTTTCTTTTTTAAAGTATTTCCAAAATCATTAATTTAAAACGGTATCATTATATTAGTTAAAACGAAAATCCCTTCATTGGTCCATTTCTATATTAGCCCTTGCACGTCAATCTATTGACCTAACTACACATCCGTTTTGTTACTCACCGTTTTCCTTGGTGTCTGCACGCTGGGTGTACGTCGGATTGTAACAAGTGCCATGCCACATTAGCGCTAACGAATCATTATCAAAGTAATACACAATCACAAACATAAAAAGGAATAATATTCACTTATCATAATACTAATCTTTAGATGAATCACTAACACTGAAAAATATTCTATCTAAAAACGCACAGTAACATTTTAAGCACAAGCAACTGTATATCAACATGAACAATGTGGTAGGTGGTTTCGTATTATTCAATTTTGTTATTTTAGTATTGACTTATAAAAGCGGAATAAAATTCATAAATGCAATTGCTAATGCAATGCAAGGGACAAAATAGCACTGTTCTCTTTGCTTGCGAAGAAATCACAACACAGATATTATAAAATTACGAAAGACAACGACAATTAGCACAGACAAATATTTTTTTGTCTCAAGTAGTCACTAAATAAAATGATATAATCTGTAGTACCTACGTATTTAGACCAAGACCCATGGATTTGATTTTTCCTGTATTAAAGAAAAGATATGCATAAACCATAATTACATACATTGTTGATTTATATAAGATTATGTGATAAAAAAATATAAAAACTTCCTTTTATATTTTTCTTCCTTTCACATTTGAATACTCTATATGAAAAAAGGCTAAAATAAATAAAAATAAAACGCTAACACCCTCATACCCCCGCAGTAGGATTCCCTGTGTCGCGTGTGGCATGGACAACACAAATAACACATCACAAATATCCATGACTCGAGAACAAATATTTATCTGTCATATAAATATCTGCCCCGGCCGGGATTCGAACCCAGGACCCTCGCTTCGCAGGCAGGGTCACTACCAACGTCTAGTCGCTATCAATGGGGTCGTCAAAAATATACAAACTACACAATGATTAGTTAAGTAAAGAATCTGAAATTTACTTTATTTTATATTTAAATAAGTATTTCCAAACTTCCAAATTACGAAACTGATACCTTCATAACATTACGTTATTAAAAATTACTTTAGATGATAGTCTTCATAGTTTCATAGAAGTCATTATAATTATGGTCATTATTTACTTCAAATCAAGAAATATTATATTTTAGCTCTATATTCTACTTTGATATTGCGTATAACGTTGACGTTGGAAGGTTGATAACTAAAAAAAACTTAAACTGTCAAAGGTGTCAAACTAAAATTCTGAACGACCCCAAAACAAACCGAAATGGTACTTCAATTTTTACATTTTATTACATAATTGGTGTTTCTGAATAACTATCACACAGAGATTGATGATAGAAATGTTTAATATCTTCGGCAGACTATTATCAACTGACATAAACGTTGTTATGACATCGCTGCAACTCTACAAGCATTTACTACGCCAGTGTGAGAAATTGCCGCCTGATGCATGTAAATATTACAAATTTGCCATAAAGCAGGTAAAATACTAATAAAACCATTCTAATAGAAGTTTCCATTTTAGTTTATACTTACATCAAGAAAAGTTTTATAAGGTGCATCGATTTATAAAAAAATGTAACTATCAATGAATTTATTTATTTCTTTTAGAGCTACAAACAACATAAATCTGAGTCAGACCCTGAAAGAGTAAAAGAAATTATAAACAAAAGTCTAGAGGACGCAAAGTGGATTTTACATAAGGTAAATTTTCTTTTATAAAATAAATTAACTATTCAATTACTTCAATCATCAATTTTTTGATTTTGTTACTGAATAGAATTATTATAGTGTAGAACAGCATACTGTCTAATGAAATCTAATGAAATTAAAAAAAGCTATTTAAAAACAGTACAAATTAAAACCATACATCACAAATTTCTTTGTGAAACACTTTCAGTATTTTTATGTTTTAATTTATTTTGTTCCAGTATACCCAGAAATAATGGCTTATGTCAGAAACTTAAAAGAAATTTATAAGATTTTTTTTAATAGTAGTGCTGAATATTATAATTTTAAATGAAATGAATATGTTTGGAGAAAACATTGAAGATTATGAAATACTAGAACATCTTGGTAAAGGAGGGTTTGCTCATGTATATCGGGCAAGATGTCGAAAAACTGGTTTATTTGTTGCTATCAAAATGATAGACAAAGCCCTAATGGCAAGTGCTGGCATGATTGGACGAGTAAGACAAGAGGTCACAATACATTCTCGCTTAAAACATCCTGCTATTTTAGAGCTATACACATTCTTTGAAGATGCACACTATGTTTATTTAATACTTGAATTAGCCCATAACGGTGAATTAGCTAAGCACTTTAAGTTAGGTACTCGTGGTCTTTCTGAAAAGGCTGCAGCTGATATATTTAGACAAGTTGTTAGTGGAGTATTGTATCTTCATACTCATAATATTATACATAGGGACTTATCTCTAAATAACTTATTATTGACTAAGGATCTTAATGTGAAAATTGCTGATTTTGGATTAGCAACCCAGCTGAATGGGCCAGATGAAAAACATGTTACTATGTGTGGTACACCAAACTATATATCTCCGGAAGTGGCTTCAAGAGCACTACATGGATTGCCAGCAGATGTTTGGGGGTTAGGATGCATGTTGTACACTTTATTAGTTGGTAGCCCCCCATTTCATACTCAGCATGTCAAAACAACTCTTAATAAAGTCATTAATGCTGATTACAAAATACCTTTGGAGTTGTCAATTCATGCACAGGATTTATTGCAAAAACTCTTATGCAAGGATCCTACAAAACGAATAACTCTTAAAGGGATCATGGAACATCCATTTTTAAATACTATGTTCAATATAAAGCAAGATTTGTCAAGAGATTCTGGATTCCTTACTACAGTGCATAGCACACAACATAGTAATAAAATAAAATCAGACAGTAAAATTTCTTACAATGATTGTAATGCAGGAAATTTTATTCCAGCTGAGAATTATGAATCTAACTCTTTTAATGTGTTCTCAGAAAAACCTCAAGGTATTTCATCTGGAAATAGTAATAGACATGTTCTTAAATCAAACAATGAAATTGGTTCTACTGAATTTCTCAACTTAAGACTCCAGAATCAACCTAATGCAATGTGTAATTTTCCAACAACATCCAGTCTTCTCAATAATAATGTAAGCCTTATAGAAAGTATTAAAAAGATGAATATAAAGTGTAGTGGATCAGGCAGTTCAAATAGTGTTGATGCATTAAATGAAAATAAAGAAAACTTTCCAAAACCTTCTCATATTAATTCAAATGTGTTGAGTGTACCACCTTTATGTGCTGAAAGGCTGCCAACTATATCGCATAGGACAAGAAATGCTATTTTAAAAATAGAACCATCAGCTGTTGTTGTGGAATTTATAAAGAAAAAAGGTAAAGATAGAGAAGAGAAAATTGTGGAGATATGTAAGATATCTAAAGATGGAATGAAGGTAGTTATACATTCAGTTGATAAGGATAAAGGAAAAATACTTGATACAGAACATGATCCAGGTCCTAATGAAGTTTTTTCCTACCATAATTTACCACAAAAGCATTGGAAAAAATACTTGTATGCAGCACGTTTTGTAGACCTAGTTAAAGCTAAAACTCCTAAAATTACTCTGTATTCTTCTAAGGCGAAATGTCAGCTTATGGAAAATGGAACAGATATAGAAATGTTTTTCTACAGTGGTGAAAAAATTACTTTTTCAACAGAGGGTCTAAAAATTATAGATAAATTATTAAAAACACACCATAATCTTGAAGCAGACTCTGACTTAAAATATCTTATTGATCACTTTGAAGAGTGTTCAAATCGTATGAAAAGAATACAAAATGCCCTGTCATGTATATCTGATGAATGCTTTCCATTAATAATTGGTAAAAGACCTGTGCAATCTTACAACAATACAGGATCCCCTTCAGTTCAGGGATCTGTTAATAGAAATTATAGTACACCATTGTTTAATTTAGGTTCATTTCAGAGACCAACAGCTAGTTCTAGTCATGCACCCACTGAAGATTTCTAAATATGATTTCATATGCTAATATTCAAAGTAATTAATTAGATGATTTTTTTAAATTGTAATAATACATAAATTTTGTTATAAGTATTAAATTATAATTGCACAACTTTAGTTGATATGTGTTTAGATAATTTAAGTTTTATTACCTACAACAATGGACGATAAAAATTTTATTTAAGTGAAAATAAAATATAAACATGTTTTGCTTTTCTCTTATAGACGCATGCCCGAACATGATACTCATAAGTCATATTCAAAGATGGTATAGTAACTATTGGTAACTATACAGGAAAAATATGATTTATGTTCATAAATATTTTAAGGCTGTTTTTTAAAAGATGCTTAGTTGAGGATAAGATGCAAACGCCATAAAGTTTAGATACTAAAAACAACAGGATTGAAGATAACGAAAAAAGCAAAACCAGTTTGTTTTCGCTACCTATGATAATAATTAGGCGTAAATAGCTGTGACAGTGTCTCTGCAAGCATCTGCAATAGTATAGAACTGTGTCACAGTGACACAGTTCTATACTATTGCAGATGACGAAACGGAGTGCCAAATATTTCTATCTTTTACCTACCGTGCTTCTTCCAGGGGAGATAAACTTAAAGCAAAACGTCACGTAGAAAAAGAAGTAGTGCCATCTACGGGTTGATTGGCTTATTAACTTGTGTGTTAAAAATTGGCAACTAAGAGATGGCAGAATGATCGCAGTCACTAACAAAAGGACAATGGCGAACTCCCATACATTATTTTTAAGATTATTCTACGGCCACCATAAGTTTACTTCAATGGTTTATTTAAAAGACCTTTATTTTATATTTAATAAAAAAAAACGCTTGCAATTTGTTTGAAATTTATTTTATGCTAAATTCGCTATACAGCGCCATCTTACTCCTTTATTAAT
>DWPP01000074.1:0-15208 GCA_018251735.1 Eantis mithridates tamenund
TGCATCTTTAATGGTTATAGCTACATTGAAATCATGTATGACGGAAATGTTCTCCTTAAAATTATATAAAAAATATCCCACGACAGCACATATCTATCTTTTAAGGTTAGCTCACTATAACAAAAAGTAACTATTCTACGCGGGCGAAGTCGCTGACAGAAGCTAGTTAAAAATAAAGTAAACAAATTCTTTGCAACAATACTTACTGTCCATGACTTAACCAAGCAGTGCCTCAGGTCTTTGAATGGATTTTCTGTAAAGAAAAGTTTTTATAATCAATAAGTTTATATAAAAAGTAAGATTTATTAATTCTTGTATATAAAATTCTTGTGTCATATTGTTAGTCGCCATCAGAAACGGCTTGACCTATTGTTGAGGAATTTTGATATATTAAATTTGGTGGTAGTTTTACTTTTCGAACAATCCTTTACTTCCGCTCCCATAACCCGCAGTGAAGCGGCATATTGAGGCGTACAGAATGGGGTGGTATGCGCGTTGCGTGGAGACGCTATTGAGGCGAGCATCTCAGACATACATGTGCCTCGATATTAATTATATTTGAGGATATACATACGTGAGTATCCATGGGTTAATACCATTTAACATCAGGTGCCATCAAGCTCGTTTGCTAGTTGTATACGCATAATTATTTTCTGATAAGCTTTTAGGTTAAATAATTATTTTTCATACCTTCATCAACTTCCATATTATTCTCCGCGTCAGCCTTCAGTCTTTCGTTCTCGCTTAGATTCAAATGCGACAGATCTGGTACTCTGTCCGTCTTAACCACTCTTTCTGCTTCTAGATCTTCCTTTATTTTCTTTTTCGCTTCTGCGTTGATGGCCAACGTCTTCTCCCTCAGAGGTAGTCTTATCTGTGAAAAAATTGTGTAAAAAAAATTAGATAGAATAGTTTTTCTCAATTGTTCATAGTTGATGAAAATTTTTAAAAATGTTTCTGTTTCACCTTAATATTTTTATTATTTGGAAAAATATTTCTTTATGATGCCAATTTTTATCTTTCTACCTCCTCCTCATTTTTAAACTAAAAATAAATTATTCAATCGCTGTTGGGATGACTCAATTTAAATGGCAGAACCACGAGCTAGTAAATTAATAATACTTACAGGAAAAGCAACATTAGATTCCTGGATAACGAAACCATCTAAAACGTGTGTCAATATATAGTCCTTTTCATTTCTTAGCTTAATTTCGGTAGCATCTGTGCCTTTGAGCCGACTCATAGATTCACTTAGCATTTTCTCTTCAGCATTACGTTCTATGACCGCTGGCTTTTCTTCTTTGACTTCTTTTACTTCTTTGACTGGTATTTTAGGTGTTTCTTCTTCTTTCACTTCTGTCTTTGGAATCACTTCGCTTTTCACTTCAGTTATAATGACTTCGGTTTTAGGTACTTCTTGAGTAACCTCTTTTTCCGGTTCGATCTTTGCTGGTTCTTTTGGAAGTACAGGGTTTATGCTGACGGGAATGTCATCTTTATCACTCAATAGTCTTCCAAAACGCGCTTGTGTGAACACTGTATTTCTGACTAATTTCTCTTTCTCTACAGTACTTTCTACACGTGGTGAGCTTATATTTGTATTTGTTATATTCGTAACAGTTATTGGCGGTTTGGTTTGCGGAGGTGCTGATTGAATGGGTTTTGCTAATTCTTCCTTTAAATTTATATTTGGGTCTATAGGACTTATTTGTATCACGTTTCTGGGGTTTGTGCTTGTTTTTTGATTCATTTTCACGATTGGCATAGTGTTTACTCCAATTTCATTGGTGTTCACTTTGGTAACGGAAATTGACTGTGTTACAACAGGACTATCTATCCTTTTAACCGTTATACTGTTAGTACTTGTAATTGTTTGTGTCGAAGCAGGAACAATGGTTAGTTTTCGACGTAATTCATCCGGTGATTCGCTTTTTCTCTTTCTATTGAATTGTGTATTATCTGTAGAAGGTTTTGGGTAGTTTGCGGTTGTCGTAACTACGTTTGGAGTAGTTATTCGATTAACATCGATCATATTGGTCGCTTGTTGGATTTGTATGTTCATATTAGGTTGGACAGTCATAGCTGGGGATGCTACGTTACTCCTGTACTGTTGTGGTCTGGGTTGTATGGGTCTGTACGCGTACGTCTGATTTTTGGGTGCGTGGTTTATCGTGTTGGGTATGCATTGAGGAGCCTTTTGCACTATTGGTATGACTTTTCGTGGTTCCATTTGCATTGTTGTTGATGTACTTGCGAATGTTTGTACTGCACTCGATGCAGGCACCATCATTTGCTGCATGGAATGTATTTGCTGCGGTGCAGGGTTATGTTCTGTATTCGGTGCTTTTTGAACTATATTCGGCATTTGAATCATCGCAATTGTTTGTGGCATAGGCGATCTTGTCAAGTTCATTTGATTTACCAAATGCTGGTTCACGATTTGTTTGAAATTCGCTGCCGATACTTCCGGTGGTTTCGGAGTGTTTGGTATTTCGTGAACCTTAGGAATGTTTTGTATTTGTCTATTAACATTAGGAAGATTGGCGATCTGGTTTTGGTTAGGCAGGTTTATCCCTTGATTCACTATGTGTCCATAGTTATGATTCATCATGCTCTCGCTTGGCATTATCTGGGGGAGATTGGTCTGCATCTGCGGCTGAAGGTTCGCGGATACATTTCCTACTTGCAGCGTTCTGATCTGCTCCTGGTTTTGTGTCAACATGGGATGCTGTATTACTTGAGGGAAACCGTAGTTCTGCTGCAGGAACATCTGGTTTTGGTCTATTTGCGGCTGGACTGGCGGCATGTAGTTGTTCGGAACGTTCTGGACGTAGATAACTGGGTTCTGTATTCTGTTTTGTGCCCATGGTGGCTGGTTTTGCGGATTTATTATAATTGTCTGATTTGGACGTATTTGATCTCCTGAAAACATACGTTATTGAAATCAGTCAGCAGTCTCAAGTTCTTTACATTACTAAATGGCTAAGTGCGATATCCCGAGTCTTGTCGAATTATGATGTAGCGTGTAAGTGTGTACGCTGCAGTCCTTTTCCAGTAGTCAAAAAAACCGCCCAGTAAAGGAAATTAAAAGAATTAAAGCCATATTAACCTGGTTGTACTAATATTTGAGTCTCGTACACAAGCCGCACTGGACATAGCAGCATTTGCTGCTGTTGTTGCGCTTGGTTTCTGCAATTAAAAGATACCCAAAATTAGATGTATGTCAAAAAAATGCTGCAATGCAGCAGTATTTGATTTATCATACAAGTACTTAAAAAAATAATGGGGACTATAATCCTGAGGATAGTTATAGAAAATCTCTTAAATTCTTCCACATAACGACACAGTTCAAACCACAACACAGCACCACAACGCTGCTGCTGAGCATCAGAAAAGGTATAACGGTAGTGCTGTCAAACTTGACAAAGTTCTACCACTTTCATAATAAGAAATAATATCTGCTTTAACTACTAAAGTGATATAGGCACAGTGACACAAGAATTCGCTATGCAGACATTAAGAAATCGCATTCAAAATAATAGGAAAATTTTATGTAAGGTTTTTTTGTTGAGCATCAAACGAGCGTGCAAGCCTCAAATATATGGAATAGAATTCTACCTGGGATAGAATGTCAGCTAGAAATTCTATTACATATTGTCAACCATGAGGTCTATTAAGATGGTCACCTCAAATAACAGTGTCCCCGGAAAATTTCATTCGTCCTTAATCTGTACAAAGCAACTTGCTACATCACGGTTGGTAATGAGGGCTTCTGTAGAGACCCACAGACGCCCTAAATGTCCACCACCCCAAAAGCAGATTTGCGGATTTTACATGCCACCAAAAACTTTCTTGGAAAATTTTAGTCATAAAGGTTTCATCACAACGCTTTCCTTAACCGAAAAACGTGACAATTAGTTATTAAATAAAGCATATTATTGATATAAAAAATAAGACTTAATTTATTGTAACAATCCCCGTTATCACCAACTGTTGTAATAAATTGATTTAGATATGTTAATACGGATACAATTGAAATTTTCCCGCGTTTTGTCGTATAGTGGCACACGTAAACTACAATGTTTCTACAAGTCACAAGATATTTGAATGTTGCCGCGTTTTTTGTCGTTAAGTGGAGCGCGTCCAATATCAATGTTCTTACGACAGATGTTAGTTTGACAAAAGCTCCCTCGCAATAGCTTAAAGCTTGTACCAAGGTTGAAAAAAATCGATATCTTTTTTTCCTTATTTTGCACAGCGATAAATAAATTTCGCAAGTCTTATTGCTACCTTGTTACTGCACACTAATGTGGAGCAAATTAAAGATTAGGTTCCTATAACTTTTGATATAGGTAATGGCAAAAACTAAATGGGTTTTAGGTAAGTACATTACACAAAAGAAGAAAAATTATTTTTAAAAAAATTGTATGAAAAACGTGGCTTCCTTATAAAAAAAAGTATTTACGTTCTTTTTTCAATTTCGAAATTTCTTTACATGTTTTTTGAAAGAAAATGTGAAAAATAATTTACCCAGCTTGTTCCTGTTGAAACACTGGTTGCTGCATCTGCAAAAGAAAAAAAATAAATTAATACATTTTCTTAGCCTTCAATAAAGAAGGAACTTAATAATTCAGTAATTGTTTTTTTTATGCGTGTTACCTAATAACTGTTATAAGAATTAACGAATTTTGATGATTTTTATTTGAAATCTGGCGTTTCTCGTGTAAATGGGACTTGGTCCAGATCTGACCCGTACTTTTTGTATTATCCTTAATAATGCCGACGTGATTAAGATAAGATTGTTTAAAAATTTTGAAGCCGATTTTTTTAATAGGAAGTTAATAATTATATGTTTGTATATTTAGCAACCATTAACTGCCCACGGCTGGGCACATCAATAGCTTTCCCTTTGTAACTGAGGGTAAAAATAACCCTTCTTGTTTCAAAGGTGCGACACACCTACATTTCTAAACTAGTAGGGCCCACGATTTCACCCGCCTATTATTTGTTAATATTGATTTATTATGATTGTTTGTAATAGCGACATTCATTACGATTACTACAAATAATATGCGTGAAGCCGGGGCGTGTCCTATAAAACATATGAAGCCTGACTGTATGTAGATAGCAAACAACCTATATCAAGCAAGCTCGAGCAGACGGTAATTCAATTATTGACCGCTAGTGGCAATATTACATGCCCGCTTAATTCTCTGCCTACCCCGTAAGGGACCTGGCGTGAAGATATGTATGTAGGTATGTATGCTTCAGGAGGTACGTTAGCTGTCGATCCTGGAAAAATAACGCGTAATGGCTGACCCTATCTGAGAGGAGACCCGTGTTCGGTAGTGGGACAGGTGATGACACGTCACATTGTTACCCATACTTGGATACACTGTGTGGTTGCCAGAGACACACACTCAGCCCATAAATAGAAATGTAAACTGATCACTCAGATTTCAAACGGAATAGAACCCAGAACTTTTCGAACGGCAGTCAGAGATTGAGACTGTTGGTCAATAACCCGTGTCTTATCTTGATGATGGTATCTTGAGAACTCATCCAATTATCCTATTACTAAGCATAGGGCCCAATAAGTGGGTTAAGAAAATCTCGAAACATCTGTACGCTGAGATTCGAACCCGAACCCACCGAAATGAGAATTAAAGTAGCGGCTATGCTCAAGCAACTAAAAATTTGACGTACACGCTGGGCACGACGCACGCGAGTTTAAACCCCAATACCAAACTAAGCTATCACTTTTTCTGTTCTTTGTCAAGCAGATAATAAATTAGGGTTCGAAAGGGCTACATGTAAAAAAAATTAGGGATGCAAAGATGCCATATCGATAATAAATAAACATGATATGAGATTTATCGATAAATTTTGTGTCGATCATTGTTCATAGCGTATGAAAAAAAATATATTTATACAGGTACAAATATTTATGTAGGTCTACATAAATTTGCCTTTTATGGAACAAAAATACTGTATCTATTGTACTAAAAGGTACCCTTACTACTTCATTTCTATGAAGTAAATAGGTAGTGTGGCGGTGTGAAATACAGATACAAAATTTGCATATATATAAATATCTAAATACACCGCGAAATAAAAGAAGCATCATTAGAAAAGAAATTCGTCATAGTAACGTTGCAAAATACTTACATAATAATATATCTAAATAAACCGTTTGCAAATGCAATTAAAAATGACGTACAAAATGGAAAATTAATTTTGAATCAATTTGTATACCTATCACGAAACCCTTCGTATGCAAGACCGACTCTCACTTGCCCGGTTTTTTATAATTATCACATGGTACTTATCGTACATAGTATTATCATCATATTGATGTACACAGTAATATCTTGGGCTAAAACAAGACAAGGAAATAGAGTGTTCATTTACGTACTTAATAATAATATTTTTAAATTAATGTGTAAAAGTGATAATCATTTAGACACATTTTATTTACATTGTAAGTTTACAATGCTAAAACGAATAAATATTAGAATGTTTATTGAACTCTATTCCAAAAGTATAAGAGCGATATTTCAAAAATTGAAATCGTTGGCTGCTTCCCTCCAGTCTTTCCCTATGGAATCTTTTGCGCAAACCAAGTCGGCCATCTTCTCGACTCATGTTTGCCTGGTACAACCACCCAAATTTGTATCATTGAATCGTTAAAAACAATTTTTATTTTTGTTTAAAAATAAAAATTGGGGTTACGGGTTACTTTTACGGGTTTTACTTGAATAAATTAAATATAAAATTAACTTAACTTTTTAACTTTGTTTCCCTAGGTGCAGATTTTTTTTTATATAGTTTACGTCTACATATTCTCGAGTCCTGCTTACCTGGTGCGCCATCATAGAATCTTTAAAAATGTTACTTTTATAATTTACACTTATTAAGTCTAATTCCATTTTTTGTTTCATTGGAAGTGTGCAATTACGAAAAAAATCTGAGTGCAATAAAGTATCTCCATCATTGCGTTCGGAGGCAGATTTTGTACATTTTGCATCATTGTTCTGTCGTGAAAACCTTATTTTAAAAACCCGGCTTACACATAGAGGCAATCTGGAATTCGTTCACCATCCTGAGCAACCGTTCTGTTTCCCCAGTAGTTAGATAGATGTCAATAAATTACCATATGAAGATTTTAAACCACACAGGTTTCATACTAGGTTTAGTGACTACCAGTGGTCTATGATCCAGTGGAATCCAGAGTTCATCATTTCGGTCTCAATGTCGTTAGATTGTTAGTGAAGTAATGAAAAAACATTAATAGAAATATACTTTTTCTGCCATATTTAAGTAATTTACAAGAAAAATAATAATAAAATTATCTGGCTTCGACTCGTTTCCAACTCCTTGGACACGGGTTTTTGTCCACAGCAGGAGATAGCTTGGAGGTAACTTCATGCCGCTCCAATGCAATGTGCGAAGATAAAATTAACTGTATAAAATAATGTGTGAAACATAACAATATTTCTAATAGGTCGTCAAGTCTCATACTTGAATTTGAGAATGACTTGAATGTTGATCACAACATTAGGGTTCCGTATACAATATAACAATATTTTCTAAAAACCGCAAGTCCGAGTAGATAGGGTTCCGTAATGCCCTAAAATGCTATGTCGATTAGAAATGCAATTAGGTTGCATTATAACTTATGTTGCAACCGCAAATATCCTGTAATTGGATCAAATTAAATGTAATTTGCAAACAAACTCACCACAAATTTTACCAGACAATTTTTTTGGGTTTCGTTACCAAAGAGAAAAAAAAAATGAAGCTTAATACTTCAAACTGACATCTCAATTTTAGGGTTCAGTACCCAATGTGTCAAAAATCAATAGTCTTTATCAATTAGGAATTCTAGTACAGATTCCGTATCTGTGGCAAACGGAAGTGATCTCTATATGTAGACCAATAGGCTACCTGTAGGCTTTTCATAAAACGCGTGTTAACGTGGCCATATCAAATATTAATAAAAAAGTAAAGAGCAAATTTAGTAAGGTTATCCCTATACCATAATCGTTAAAAATTGTGTTTTCTATCTAAGTATGTGTGGAAGATGTAATTAAGAAATATACAGATCCATAAGAATCAAGTGTCGACTCAATCTTGTTATTGACTTACATCGCTCGGAACTACGGAACCATACGTATCCGACTCGCACTTGAATCCTAGAGAATTCATCAATGGGATTTTTTAAATAAATAGATAGGTAGCAAACGAACATGAAGTTCATCTGGTGTAAGTGGTCACTGCGGCCCATGAACATCTGTGTAAATAAACCATGTTCAATGCAAAGTTAATCACATATGCGGTTGGTAGGAAAGATTGCCTCGGAAGTCTTTCGCTGTACAATGGCAAATCAAAACAACTATTGGACAGAAATACGTGTAATGGTGGTGACAGTGAACCATTTCATTTTAATCTTCGTAAGTAATATTTTTTAGTATTTACCACGATCTAGTTGAGGCCTTTTGTAGAAATTTGCAAAATACTTTTTATTAATTAGTTATATGTATGTAGTATATTTATTACAAACATTTTTTGGGATCGATCACATTAGTTAATAAACAGACACACACATACATATTTACACATATATTTATTTAAAAACATTATATTTAATGATTGAAAGCATATTCCAATCAGCAGCTACCAGGCTGCCATAAACCTCTAGGATACTTTAAAAATGGGGACCGACGTTCCTTACCCGAAATCCGAGAATCATCCGTCCCACTCTTATCTCATCTCTCACTCCCGCACCCCGCGTTGCAATGAAAGAAAGGCGCACAAAAACATTTCAAATCTCCATTTTCGATGATCAATAGAATGCGACGTGAACAATGGCGACGACTTTATTCCAGATACTTAAAGTGTATTTTCGCTTGCGCTGTTATATAAATAATGTTGTTGGAATTTAGACTCCATTTCTATATAGATAGAATTGCTATTTACTTGCGATTGGTCGCATCCCGACGATTGTATATCGCGATATAGTAGTCCCCTTCGAAGCAAGGATGGCAGACATATTTTGTCTCAGTGACGTGCGAGAACTTTATCGATAACTGTCGAAGAGTTATTTTATTGTGATATTAGATAGTTTGCTATCAGAATCTCACTTTAACGAATCCGGGTTCAAACATCTGCGTACACTTTTGAATTATAGAAATTTTTGCATATAAGTTATCAATTATCAAGCTTTTTGCGGTGAAGGAAAACGTTCTAAAGAAATCAGTATGCTTAGAATTCACGTGTTCAGAATTCAATCATCAGAATTCGACCATCAGCATTTGGCGAATGTGAAGGACTAAGTGTCTAGTTAAGCTAGATCAGGGCTTGAATGGTACTTGTAATTGTGAGGATACATGCTTTTGGTAAGCGAATTCACCGTCACTTGATATAAATGGGGTTTAATGTATGTTTTATACTATATGTATCAATGATTATACACATTTACCCTTGCACTTACTAATGATGAAGTAATATAAATAATTCGACGATCCCGTAGTCACTATCAGCTAGTGACTCTGCCTGCGAATCCCAGGTTCGAATCTCGGGGCAGGTGTTTGTTATGTGTTATTTGTGTTGTCCATGCCACCTGCGACACAGGGAATCCTACTGCGGGGTATGAGTGTGTTAGAGTTTCTCTCCGCTCCGGATTAGTGTACGGGCCCAAGTATCAAGTCGCAACCTTATTCAAGTAAGGTGCCAGGAGCCGTCTAGGGATCATCCTGCCTGCTTTTGGGAAGGCGATTTGACTGTTAGTTAAGCAGCAGCTTTTTATACGTAAATAAATGCCTTACAACTAATAAGGATAAAAAATTATACTATATACATATGAATTTTGAAAACGAAGTTATGAATGCAGTATGCAGGTATATAAGAAAACACTGAATATGTATGGAAGCGACAAATGACTTTTTAATTTGAATGACTTATGTAAATACAAACAACTCTTATTGTATTCATGTGGAGTCTCGACTGTTTGTCATGTTTTATTCAAAAGATAAGTTGATTAACTTCTATACAAACTATATTAGTAAACTGATGGGCGATAGTTCTGAAAGCTAAAAAGTGTAACTAATTTATTGATATTTTCAATTTGTTAATACAAAGTTGAAATTTTGGAATTTCACGAAAGTTGACGTGACCTATCCATGATGGTAAATTACGTTATAGGTTTTTTTTGGTTACTGCACTTTTATTACTTAATTTGATATTCACATACATCTTGTCCAAAGCACTACTTTTCAAAACCAAAATTAAGTTAGTAAGAAAAGACTAACACATCATAAAAGTAAACAAATTATTAATATGCGGCGGCAAGAATTTATCGACATTTTTATCGATAAGTACAACACTAACTCAAATATAGAGCGCCCTGGGGGCGAACCAAATCCCGACTATAAATAAGTCACACAGGCAAGAAAGAGAAAGCATCACAACACCGCCCACCTGGGAGAAAGAGACAAAACATAAACCCAATTAAGGTGTCCTATGCAGGTCTGACAGTTGCGAGAACTTCAGGCAAATTACCTTTGCCTTAAAAAAAAACCACACGACTACCTGCTTAAATTAAAACTTAATCTGTGGCTCAATTCACACCACATTCCAAAAAGTAAAAAATCAACAAAAATATGTTAAAAAAAAATAATAAAAATAAAACCTACACTCAAAAATCGTATCACTAACCAAAATAAATAGAGAAAAAATATCAAAACGGTCGTATGTGACGTCACGCGACCGAAAACTGAACTTATTTTAGTGCAAGTACACGATTGTGCATTGTCACAAAGTATTTTTGACAAACACACGCCACTAGAACACACAGCACGTGATATTATCGAAGAAAACACTAATCTTAACTCACCATTGCAATGTATCCACACACAACACTTCGTAACAGTCAAAAAACTACACGAATCGTTTTAAAACGCCATGAATACACTCACTCCGGACATCTTTCGAGACGAAATGGTTGCACGAATAACGCACAAGAGCGATTTGCTTGTGAATGACACTTCTACCACGAAACACCAAGCGACGGCGACGAAACGACAGATTCCCTACAGATACAAGATCACACGTATCGATTTTTTAAAACCGTGGCGTTCATGGTACCGGTTAGGCCTAACCAATGATAGTGCAGTGAATACAAACGCACCGTATTGGACGGAACGTGTTTCGAAATTCAAACACGTGCCATGACCCCAATATCGCGTCCGCTGCTCGTTCGCACCGAGAACGCTATACCCGTCCTTCTCTAACTCGCGCGTCAATCCGATTATGATAGAAAGAGAATGTCGAAATCTTTTTCTGCGTCGAAACGAGTGGTTGAGCAAGAAACGGCCTTTGTTTTACTTTGTTATTGAAACCTCGATTGTATTATAATGGAATAAAGTACACAATTCAATTAGTAACGCTTGTGGTTAAGTAGTTCTGATGTCATCTTAGTAGAATGGCCGATGTTTATATAAATAATTCAGTCGATTAAATCTTATCTGTATTGTATTATTGCTAAGTATTTATGTTCACTTGGCTTCGAGTTCCTGTGTAGAACTACTTATTATTTTCCTTACTTCGTTATCAGTGACGAGTTCGAATTTCAAAATGACTCCTTGGAATTTTTTACCTCTGTAAAATTTTATTCTTAACAATTAGGGTTGCGCTATATTCCAGTGTTTAGTACCATGAAATGGTACAATTTTGTTTTTAGATTTTGTAACTCATTTTTTTTTTCTTATTTATAGATAGTAGCACTTAACACAAGATAGACTGCATACTCGTTTGCTACTTTAATCTCAGAAACGAATTTTTTAGCTGGTTTTTACCATTCAAGACAGCCTTTGGCTAAGAAAGTATCTTTCATCATTCACAATTTTTACTGTCTATGGAGATCATTCAATTTCGTCACGCAAGAACATTACGGCATCATAATCATCATCATTATCAACAGTTATTTCCTGCCTTACAGCTGGCCACGGGTTTCGTCTCAGATATCAGAAGGTTTTAATCCATAGTCCATCATGATGGCTACGTGCAGTTTGACGGATATAGGTACATTCGGTTGTTTGGCATAAAGCAAGTGACAGTTACTAATGAATATAGGACTTACGTATTTAATTACGGTATAACTAACAATACTTGGTATAAATAAAGATCATTTTACCGTCGGCAACCAAAAGAGGTCTAATTTCTTACATTACTACTTACTGATATCTTCTTGTTTATTATTATAATAGATATATTATTCAGATGGCGAGTATAAAATCAAGTGACTAGTTTAACAATAGTTCATTAAATTTTTGTTCTTAATTTTTGAAGATTAGCTTGATTTCGTTCCTGTGGTCGATATTATGTTGGTTTCCTGCGTGAACTCCGAATCGTGGGAATTTCGTGGTAAAAATAACGAGGAACATGGTATCCTAAAGGTATGTTGCTCTATAACCTGCTCTATCCTCCAATAAAATTCCATGAAAATCGACACAGCCGTTCCAAAGACTAGTCGGAAATAGAATCAAAGACGGACAGAAATTTGAAAAAACCTTGTGTTTAGGCAGTACTAGCCTAAAAAACTGGGTACTTCCAAGTCACAGACTGACACTTCAAATATTTGGAATGAGGCTGAAAATTTCTGGATTATATTCGTTAAGAAGTCAAATATTTTGTTTTCAGACTGTTCTTGCATTTTTTTGGGACTTACTCTTCAATTTATTCTGAATGGTGGTATTCATAAAAATATCAAGGAACCGAAGGCAAAGGATACTCAAACTCAAAAGATTGTTCGAAGGACCGAGTATCTGAGTAAGATCGCTGATAGAGGCTGGATGAGGATTGTGGAGAACAGCGAAGCAATGATGTAATTCAAGTAAAAGTGTAAAAAAGAAACTTTTATTTCGGTAATGGTATAGAAAAAAATGCATATCTCAAGAACCACGGCCATTGCATGTGGCTACAGGGCAAACAGAATGCTTGAAATGCTATACATAGTGACCGCACTAAAAAAATATCTAGTGGATAAAGACGCCGAAGCAGCATAGGTCGCACTGTTATTGATGCCCTGAAGAAGACAGTGAGGAACCTTTGGACCTCTTCCTCGAAAAAATCCTGGATCCGCTTATGAACTGAAAGATGCTTCTCAATTCGACTATAGTATGTTTCTCATATTTTTTAGTGTGTTTGTCAATAGCTTTTATAGGAGTATCTAACCCTGTTTAAATTCAGATTTAACTAGTACTTGCTGAGTTAAGAAAGACGATCAAAGTTTCTGTTAAGAAGTTAAATATAATTTATTACGTGTAGGAGATCACTTAACGCCACCATCCTTGCTTATTCTTTTATTTGTATTTTTTTTTTTGTAAAAGCCCACTGGATTCCTTCAATAATTATTGGACATATATATACAAAGATGCGTCTTAACTTTGATCAAAAAATATTCAGTATATTTCATTCATTTCTGTTTTAAAGAGTTATCATAAATAGGATTCCGTACGCAAAAGAGATTTCGAGACCCTATTACTTCACTGTATCCGTCTGTCACCAAGCTGTATCTCCGATAAACAGTTAAAATTTTCATTTGTTATAACAACAAATACTAAAAAATGGAATAAAGTTAATATTTAATGGGGCTCATACATGAAACGTGATTTTTGCTGTTACATAAATAGTGGTACAAAACCCTTCGCGTCCAACTCGCACTTTTATTCTGAGGATATTGACGAGCATCAAAAAGAATAAAATATTTAAGATCTAAATTGGGCGTACCTACCTACATTCGAATGGTTCATGGTTGTTAATTTTTTTTCCGTGTAGAAATCATTACATTTCTATTAATTTGAACTCAATTTTTAACTGGTCGATCTACGTTATTGCTGTAGATACCTTTGTTTATAAGAAGTTACAGCGATACTTTGTAAAATATCTACATTTATCTTTGCTTAAAAAACCTTATTAGGTATTACAGGAGATATCATACCATTTGTATGTACCATATTATAATGATTAGTTATTTACCGTGTACGGAATGTTCTGAATCATACCCGTAGATCCGGGTATCCAGGATCCAGGATCCTCCTGTAATTTGTTGTTATTTATAAAATATAATAAGTATTACTGATTATCAAGGGCTTAGTATGTCAAAAGGTTCTCCATTTCTCCAGTTCTTGAAGGCATGTGAAGTCGGCCATTGCACAGTTGGTCAGTGTGGTGGACTACGTCCTAAAGCCTTTTGTCTTTTATCAATTTCTTTCCGAAATATGCCTAGCAGTGTCTTTCCAAAATAGGTTCTAATTCAATAATCATACCATAGTACCTACCTTAGATATTGACTAGGATATTGAAAAAAACTTATTGAAAGTTTGAAAAAAAAATTTACCTACTTTAATGAAAAATTTGGATTTTTTATTTATCTACTCTTCACGACTTAAATTTAAATAAAAAACATTGACCTTTAAAGGGTTTTTTTTTCAAATTATACGATTATTTTAAAATAAATACGTATTGTTTTTAACAGGTAGAAATAAAAAGACCGAAAAGGTTAAATCAGCCCCCGCGTAGGTGTGAGTATATATAGGTAGGTAACAATTGTATAGTCCATTGCTGAAAAATAAGTCCCTCCTCCGTGCTATAGAATTAATGTATCCTTATGTGTTTAACCTAATTTGTCTATGTATTTCACATTCGTGGTGTTATCTGTACAAAAAAAATTGTACATCGTCATTAACTCATTGTTGTATCACTGATGGGCGCAGGTCTCATCTCGAGATTAAAAAAGTTCTTATTCCACTATATAGATTTTAATAAAAAAAACCTGAGGTAAATTTAGAAGACATCTTATACGATGTAACCTAAGTATATTTTCATTACGTAACTTTCAAAATAATTTTCATTTTCTTTTTTCTATACTGCTACAACATACATAATACTAAACTGTTTTTAATAGGGATGTAATGTTGGTGTGAAATAGGTTTGAAAAAAGATTTTATTTCATTTTACAATCTTTTAAATTTCTTTTATAGGTGTTTGTTTAACTTTGACCTTAAGGACCTGTAATGTGTTACTTATTATAGGTACAATAAATAAAAAAAAAAGATAAATTAATCAAGCGTCGTTATGATACTTGTTACAAAGATTATTTGTAACAAGAAATTGACTAACATGGGTACGTTATTTGTACCTAACTATA
>DWPP01000075.1:0-15185 GCA_018251735.1 Eantis mithridates tamenund
TCGCAGTATTTTTAATAGTCTTTTAGTTAAAAGTCTTACGAAGATACATTATCATCCTGAGAACTTCGAGAAATTCGAAAACTTCTGCCTTACTACCATCACCACATACCACCTTCGAACCAGAACGCAAGAGTTATCACTGGGCAATAGGTAGGGGTGACGTTGGTGCTACTGAGGTTTACCACTTTCGAAAGACTTGTAATAACTGAGCAGCATACATAAGATGTATATCGTAGCAGGTGTTAAGTGGTTTTTGCAACTTATGGACACCCACGTATAACCTCAAATAAAAGCTCTTTCAAATGATGATAGTAATATGTGTTAGAATAACAAACAACTTTTTATAAAATTTCTGTAAAAAATATTTTTTGTTTGTCAATTTCTTAAATTGATTTCTTGTCGGCGTTGAAAAAGTCGCCGTGCAAAAAAGGATTGGAACACTTACCCGCCAAGGTGATTGTTTAGTTAAAAAATTGTGCAACCATTTTAGATAGGTACATACAACTGGCTAGTGGTAAGGAAGATGGAGTATCTAAAGAATTATATTTTTGTCTATTATTACGTATTTGTAGTTAAGTTTTATTTGTATATTGACACCTAATAAACTAACGTCTAAAATTCCGTTTATTAGGTGGCATTACCTACGTGTGAGCAAAAATTCTATGCATGAAACATAAATTTCATAAAATCATCATAAAATTCGTACAAAAGCGTTCTTGAGTTGTTTTCGTTCCTATTACCTATATCGAAAGGTGGTTAAATTCATGGCATGTGGCACACGCGAATTCGAAACCCGGCGTCGACCTATATTAGGTACAACGATAGCGCACGTGTTTTGGTAGACCACGTAACGTTTAGTAGGACGTCCCACAAAAATTTTAAGGTGCAGGTAAAGAAAACATACCCTGTTCAGGTAACGAAGTTTGATTTCTCAACAACCTCTTTCAGTTCCATTGATGACATAGCAAAGGATTATAATCCTTTACTAAAACTTATAGCTTATTAAAAAACCAAGGAGATTTAAAAGTATTTCGCTAGTTCAGACTCAGAAAAAATCTGATAATCTGACTTTCAATTTTATGACAGAATTGAAAAAAGGCTATTCAGCTCTTCGTAAAGAAAATCCGACGTCGGACGAAATCAATTTCTTTGGCAGATGGGCTGACTCATTGTGCCAGGCGATTGTGCGCCGAGAACAGTGCTTCTGCTACTAATGAATCATCCTAATCTATTTCTTGCAAAAGATTCTGTATTGTCCTGGAAAATGTAGCTCACGAAAAGAGTTATTTTTTCAAACCATTATTGTTCAAATAAATGAGTACCATACGAGCGTACAGGTCCGCATGGGTATCTGATGTGCGCTCATTTACCAATGTTAAGTGGTCATTTCAACCCAAGAACAAAAACAGAGCTTCTATCTAAGGTGGCACATGGGAACGTTGTTAATCCATTGTGTATCCAATATTTTTTTTGAGGGGGCACAATCTAAACAGTTACCTACAGAAAAAAAACCTTCTGATAATTGCACGTGTCCCTAATTTACTTTTTTGATAAGCCTATATATAAGTAATTACTGATGTACATATCCTCACGCCAGGTCCCTTACGGGGTAGGCAGAGAGCACGAGATGCCAAATATCTCTATCTCCTTACAGACCAGCCGTGCTTCTTCCACATTCATTACTCTCTTCATACATGCACGTCGGTTTCGGAGACTTTTAGCTCCCCCATCTGTCAGAACTCGATCTATTTGATCAAGATAGGTGAGTCTTGGTCTCCCTCGGCACCTGCATCCATCGACATTCGCATTGTATGTGTCGTATTTATTACTTATGTGTCGTGATTAATCTCTATCGGTACTCAAAAAAACATGATTTCGCTTGTGTTGTTGCTGATGAAACCTACGAAGACCTACTCACCCATTATGGTTTAATATTCATTTATTTTGGCATCTTTAAATTATGGTCGAAGTTTTGCCACCAGCGATCTCTGGTCTACCTAAATAAAAAGAAGTAGAGAACAATAAGAAAAATATAACATAGTTATAAGTTGTATTGTTCCTAGTAGATAAAAAATACAGAAACAAACTACAATAACTCTATACGTAGGTACATATGTAATATGTCATCGAGGTCTTTTGATCTGACTCAATCAAGCGGCAGGATTGGATGCACACGGTTACAGAGTTAACTTTGCCTACCGGGTATGCTTGTGATTAAATTACTCTTCAGTATTGCCGTTAATATTTTCGTATACAAAAATAACTGATTTATTTTGCAGGAAACCTAAAGGATATTTGAAACAAACAAATATTGTAGATACTATGTTTTATTTATCACGGCAGCAATAAAAATTATTGCAAATTAACCGAGAATGAATTTTATTTAGTAATTTCAGCTCAGAAAACACAACATTGTAAAATCCTTGTAGGTATTTATCAATAGATATGCATATAATTGATTTTGTCCTTGTGTAATCTTCATGTAATTGTTGTTTCTACCTCACTTCTAGGCATGGCTGTAGTTTCAAGTTTCTTAAGGGGAGTTTTGAATTATAGAATAATACAAATACGTATACGTATATGTATTATATATACATACATATGGCGAGAGGACCTAATACCCACTACGTATATTCGTGACTAAATTAGTTACGTACCTATAGTCTAGTCATGAATATATGAGCTATCTATCACATTTCTATCATACTTATTTTATAAAAATGATATACTAACGTACAAAATGTGGTATTGAATGTAGAGAGGTATTCATTAATTAACGGCTCTCATGTCTGATAGAGGTTTTATTTCTTTTCATTCATTAAGCATCGGTAGTGATACTGCCTCGCGTTCCTTTCAATTCAATGTTTAGGTTTAATTTTTATCTCTAAATATTTCTAAACATTAACTACATATGTAGGTGTCTACCTACAAAATAATAAGCAAAGCGATTTTATTGAAGCAAATTACTTTTTCTACACATTACCTTTTTGTTGATATGTGAGTATTATCGTTAAATTTTATTTACCTCCTACGTTTTAACCATATGATTTCTGACACATTTCTTATTAATATCTGCATTAATGCACTTACCCTACCCACCTTCGGTAGATCTAATTGAGGTTTGTACACGGCTCCACATCTAAATATTTTAGTGATTCGAAATGTGTTTCATTTGGTCAGAAATTTTTGTTTAAAGTCAGGATAACTCGGTTGAACTTCCTCCATCACTGGGCCGGTGGAGGGGCCTGTGGGACTCCAACCCACTAAAAACCTCATGGTATTCCATCTTCCCACTGAGCGACGGAGTAACAGGAACACTTGCGTACGCTTCTGTGACTCCGTCAGGTTTGGTCAGAGATGACCTTGGGTGGCAGTAGCCAGCCTACTGGCGTTAAGTAAAGTAGGTAATAAAACATTTTATTTAAAGACTAGTTTTTTATGAAGAAAAAAAATTGAAAGTTTTTTAATAGGTACCAGTTTTTATTAAAATACTTACTTGTACTTGTGCCTTAACATTCTATGTTAATTACCTTAGTAGTAATGTACCTAAGTACATCCATAAATTGTTTTTCAATAACCGTAAATACATATATCAAAACAAAAGCCTGCAAAGTTTTCAATCGTCAATGTACCTCAGTGGAGACAAATAGCGATCTTATAATCTTATAATAAATCACCAAGCATTTATCTGCACGCCTATGCATGGATATCGCGAAATATATTTATTGCTTTTTAGCATATTACCCCTCGTCTGTAGGGGAGTGATACATGGAGCAAACTAAGAAAACATAAAATCTCGACAGATAGCAGCGATCATCTTGATTGGTGAGCCTGCAACATTATTTCGTAATGTCTACCAGCCTGCTTTATGCTAATAATGGGATTGTTCAGTTTATCCTAAAAAAAATTTACTAACTGACAATCGGATCTATAAACATACATTAAAGAACTTAACAATATCATTTTAATTACTCGTGAAGTTTTTATAAAGAGGAGGATAACATCAAGTCATTTTTTGGTCAGAGGTTTTATTTTTTTATTTAGTGTATTTAGTTTATTTATTTGGCACTCCGTGCTATCTGCCTACGCCGTAAGCGACCTGGTGCAAAGATCCCACCCACCCAATACCCACAATATTGTGTTCTAGGAAAGGTCCTAGAACACAATATTGTGGGTATACCGTTACCGTAGCAAACTATTAGTAAGGACTAATAGTTTGTTAGATGCATTACCTATAGATCCATGAATATAATCGAACTCCGCTCTATTTTTGTGAAGCGATGCTTTACGTGAGCCTGCATATTGAGTCCATCAATAACTACTTAAAACTACTCAATCATTTTGCTGCAATGAATTATAAAAATGTATTTTATTCGGTGTGACATTTATTAATATTTATTTGATTTGTAGCGTAAGTAGAATTTAATACATAGAAATAATATTCTTGAAAACTTAATAATGCTTAAAGCAATATGTATTTAAATTGCAGAGATTAATTTTTTGATTTTACCTTTATCACCTCCTTCGTCCGCGTGGTCTGCATCAGTTTGTTGCGGGAAAGTCATTATTTACCATCGTCAACCATCCTCTCTCTGGTCGAAAAAATAGAAACCAAGGCACTCAATGAAAAAAAAAAAGATTTTTAATGTCAATTGTCACATTGTTGTACTGACGCTGTCACTCACTGTCGCTCTTTAATAGTCATCTAGTTTGTCACTGTCACTTGCAAGAAAATCCTAAAAGGAAAAAATTGAATAAAAAGTAGAAACTAACGAGCGTCATATTAATGTTTATCGAGTCAGCGTTAGAAATTTACAATCATTCCGTCCGCAGCACATTGTATGTTTTTAGCTTTCACGATTGGATCCGTCCGTACCCTGTACTACGGGACGATGAGGTAAGGCTGAGCGAGTTAGCGGGCGAGCTGTTGGGCGTGGGACAGACGTTCCGGTACTAAAGTGATCGCAATACGGAATAAACAATGAAGTTTCTTGTGTGATGTTGTAGATAATTACCGTTGACGAGCGTCGTGCGCTCGGAACTAGGAGACAAATAGCGACGCGGCCATGACTCGACCGGGCCCGCCTAGTGAGAATCTGCCCACCGTGAGTACATTCTTCAGATAACATTATACTAAAAACAGAGATAAGTTATGTACATTTATTTATTTAAGCGACGTACTTTAAATACTTAAAAGTAGAAGCTTAGAAGTAACACAGCATTTTTTTCATAAATTTCCTAAAAAGATAAGAAACATTTTAAATTTATTAAATAACATAATCTGTGAAATAAAAAACTATCAACAGTTTATATGTATTGTTAATAATTGGTATTAACATTGATCTGAAAATTAACAATATATTTTCTCTTATATTAATGTATCTTTAGATAATAAATATTTTCTTTCACAGGTTGATGGTTATTTCATACTGGTATATATTATACATATGACTGTGATTAAAATATATTTAGTTTTGGGCATTTATTTAAACTTATTTAAACAACAAAATATTAAATGTAGTTACAAATTGGAAAAATATAGTTTTTTTTAAATAAAATGTATATTTTAAAATTCCATGCATGCTGTTGTAGGTAAAACTGGTTGATTATAAATGTACTAATGATCTTTAGATTGTAATGTATACTAGGTCTATTTGTAATGATTTGGGATGAAAATTATTTGGGATATTAAATTTTGGATGGATGGTTTTTCTTTAAATTATTAATATAACTAACGCTAGTTAGCTTTGCATCTTTTTAATTTGTGGCTCTAAATATTGTGCATATTTTTGTGGCTTAAGTTTCATTGTTGTTTTCAGGGCTGAAGTGTATTTGTGCTTACTGCCAGCTTATCCATGTTCAGAAACTCTGATTGTGTATGTTATGTGTTTTGTCTCTACTGTCTTTTATGCCTTTTGAATTCCTTTTAAAATATATTATTATTGTTGCACTAAAAAGAACATGTATGGGTAGTAGTATTTAAAACATATTAGTTAAAATTAATTCAACATGTGTTTTTTACTTCATCAGCATTGACAAATCATAATTGATTGCTGCCCTAATATAAAGATCCCTTGGTTTACTAGTTGCTATAACATTTTAAATTTCTGTTTCTGATCTAATACCTAATAGATACATTTTTATGTATGTATGTTCATGATGCCCAAAACAAAGTATTCTAGTGGCCTTTAACTGTGAAGTGGTAAGCGATATACTTCATAACAATATAAAATTATTATGAAGTATAATAATTTGATATGTATTTAATGGTGACAAAACAAAGACCCTTGTAATGCACTACCATTGTCACTACTATTCCTTATATCTTCATTGATATGTACTTTTTGTAAATTTGTAAAAACTTCCAACTTGTGGCCTGTAGTATAATTTACTCATCTGCAGCAGTAACCTCTCATAATCTTGTTTGCTCCTGAAATAACAGAACACAATATTTTAAAGAGTTCTTAGGATGAGATCTTTCATTTCAGTAAATCTGGGTGTAAACCGCAGCATTAATTCATAATTAATTATCACATGCTTTGTGGTGACCATCCATGACTAGAAGATCATAAAGTTCTAAAAGGCATTTATAATAAAAATACTTTTTATCCTGAGCTTTAAGCACTTGGTATTTTGCGAAGTTCCTGTTATTTACAATAGGTCCCGTAGCTCAGATTGCCTTTTGGTATAGGCCTCCTCCAGCCTCTTCTACTGAGCTCGATAGTTACTGCTTCAGTGTATGTAATTAATTTTGTTTTCTCTTTGTTTACACATAGACACACCTAAATACATTCCTCGATAAGGGTTTTTATCATTTTTCTAAGGTGTCAAGGTCAGGTTTCCTTTGAACTGAACTTTCATTTTCATTCTTTCACCCTTTCAATTTTTTAAGATATTAGTGAGATTAAAGAAAGAATAAGCAAGTTATTGCTTATGTAACTACAGTATAACTCAGAGAAAATATTGTAGATGTTCCATATCAATTTTAGATCTGTACCTCCCTATATCTTCCCTTTGAACTTTATTGAACATTAGATTGATGTTTGACATTTCCACTGTGCAAGCATTAAGGGTCTGCCAATATGTACTTGGCCAGTAGAAGATGGGCGTAAACCCTAAAACCCACATCTAAGAAGAACCCTTAAATAAGGGGAGATACATTGCAAAGAAATAAAAAGTTCAATGTCAAAATGCTACATATCATTTTTAATCCATGAAATACCGCTCTGAGATTAGTAGACGCGTATCTGTGATCCGTGAGCCAATTGATCTCAACAATATAGGTCACCCCATTTGTGTCACCATATACACCTGTATAATGTCTGATTGATGTAATTGATCTCTGGCCCCCCATGTTATGGGATAGCACTCTTGCATGACTTGATTTTAAACCTTAACACATTAGCAATAAGGTTCTTACGATTTACTCCTGTAAAATGAACCTGACACATTTGCTTATAATAAAACTGACATCCTTTATCAGGTGGGTGATTTGCAAAAGTTTTAAACCAAAAATGCTTGCAGGTAGCTTTATAAATTGTGTTTGTATAGTCTTGTATGTAGAATCAGGTTAATTTTTTTTCGCCTATACATCGAAACTACACGATGAGTAGAAATCACACAGATATTTTAAAAGTATCTGAATCAATATGTATAAGAATCTGGTTGGAATGAAGTATCAAGCGGGGAAGTGTAAAAACCAGAGAGACGACATTTCAGGTGTTGCTAATGTAGTCGATGTTTAATATGTTAACCTATGTATAACCTTCAATAGATTTCCCCGTATCTTGGCAGAGACCTTGAGAGTGCCTTATAGGTCTCTTATTAAAACATGCATTGATTGCTGCAACTTTTATTTTGTCTCGAGGTACAGGAAATCCTTGTGTAGGAGACATAAGATCATTATTTTAAAAATCGTTAATTTTAATAGGTGAAACTGGTAGTGGTGGGCGATGGCGGCGTGGGTAAGAGCGCGATCACCATCCAATTCTTCCAAAAGCTGTTCGTCACTGACTACGATCCTACTATTGAAGACTCCTACATCCAGCATATTGAAGTTGATGGCCAGTGGTGCATACTTGATGGTAAGTACAGTTTCATATCCATTTTTTTATTTTTAGATTTTATAATATAATCCACACATCATGTATGCATGACATCGGGCTAAGCTCATTACATGCAGGTTATGTAATGTAAAAAAAAAATTCAAAGCTAATAGAGAATTGTTTCCCCTGTATTTTTTAGGAAAAATAACCTGTCCAACCAATCCCAGAATCAATGAAATGACAATAAATTATAAATTTATTGGCATTTTTGCCTAATTATTTACAGAAACTCCCTGAAACTGTTGAAACTAAATTCTTCTTATCATTGAGTGAACATAAAAGTTTAGCCTGAATCGGAGGATAGGAATGTGTTGATGTTTTGGAGCATCTCTGAAAATTATTCCATTTCCAAATATTGTACTATAACCTTACAGTGCTAGATACAGCAGGCCAAGAGGAGTTTAGCGCGATGCGTGAGCAGTACATGCGTAAAGGCGACGGCTTCCTGCTGGTGTACTCGGTAACCGACAAGCAGAGTTACGAGAACATCCGTCACTTCCACACGCAGATCCTACGCGTTAAGGATCGGTGAGTTATCAGAATTTTTACCTTAGCTTGACCACTGCCAATCTCTTTTCTTTTTTACCCTTTTATTTGATCCCAAAATTCTTTTTATTCAATTTAATCTTTAGAATAGAATTTTGACACACCTAAAGGAAACCTATAAGGTTTACAAGGTCTAACGACTGCTGTCTCTGTAATAGGAACCAATAGCATAACTTGCCTTCTGAGACATCTTCTAAGATATCTATACAAGAAAACCGCTAATTGTTACCTACCTTTATTGCATGTATAAAAGTAATGTGATGTGTGTTACAGTGACACATACCCGATGCTAGTGGCCGCCAACAAAGTGGACCTAGTGCACGCGCGCGTCGTGAGTGAGGAGGCGGGCCGCGACTTGGCGCGTGCCCTCGCCGCGCCCTACATCGAGACCAGTGCCAAGGAGCCCCCGCTCAACGTCGACGCCGCCTTCCACGAGGTCAGTTCCCACTGGTGCATTTCTCCACATAGAGTATAGAGTCCACTCGAGCCCAAGCAGTAGATAACCATGACGTCCACTGAGAACATAAAGACGCTCGTTGTTGAGGTCGCTAACAGAAGGACGGGCAGAACTAAACAATAAGTTTTTCAGATTGTTGAAAAGATTACTGTCTTTAGCTGCTTGGGCAGTAGGGATTGATAAATTATTTCTAGTTACTTTTGTGATTATTTACACATTCTTATACAGTTGGACGTACTCTACTGGAACAATATATTTCTTAAATGACAAATATTATTTAATATTAAGTTTCTCGAATTGCAGTTGGTGCGCATAATCCGCAATCATCCGCAACAGGAGGAAAAGCATCGACGACGCAGGAAGTTCTTTGGAAAGTGCGTGCTCTTGTAATCATTGCTTCGTTCCACTGACGACTGCAACCTCTTCAACCACGACCGTAACGAATGTTAATGTAAGTTTTCGGTATTAACAACGACTGAAAATGTAACGTGGTCATTGGCACGAAATAATCAGGTTGCAGATATGTTTCCATTAGTAAACATACCAATATTGACACGATTGGAAAAAAAACATAAAAATGATTTGTTCGAAATTAATCAACATAAGAAACGTTTTAACATTATCTTTACTTTAATTACCAGACTAAAGGTTCATTTCCGTCAGGAATCCATAATCTTTTATTGAAATTCAAATCTTTATTTTATGAGTCAAAAGACAAAAATCACATCATGATAAAAACATTCCATCATGAAAAATAGCTTCACATACATATTCTGTTTTAGTTTAATAAATTTTATTATCTAAACATTTGTTTATAGAACATGTGCCAAAATTTTTTGGATTCTATTAAATTGTATACTCAAACAATTTTTACCATTTCAACAAAAGAAACCCCATGACAAAATGTGATGAAAGCTTTTAGATAAAAACGAGTCGTGGTCGAATGTAGTTTTGTACCAAATATGTTTTTAATGGCTGTGGTCCAGGAGCTGAGTGCAATAATGCAGATTTAAAAAAAAAGATTTATTCTTGATCAGCATACATCCTTTTGTCTTTATTACACAAAATAGAAAGTGACCTAATTGTTAATATCCAAAAAACGTATTCATTTATTGCAGTATATCTTTTTTTGTAGGTAGTTGAACTCTGTTGTTGGACCACTGGTCGCCAATGGCCGCAATATCCCCTCAATTATACATTATATTTGTATGTTATGTATCACATAAGATGCACAGTGTATGTTAGTGTTTATGTGTAGGTATTGAAATGGTAGGTATAAGCTGCTTGGGTGTGTGAAGATTCACACATCAAACATAGACTACAAATACTATATTTTAGTACTAGGCAGATTTTCTGTTGAAAATATTTTTTTTCATCTTCTCAAATATAAAAACAACTATAACCTAGGCAAATAAAAACAAGTTTATATATAATAAAGTTTATCATAAATTTTTAATTTGCATGCAAATGCATTGATTGCAAGTTATTGAATATCTGTTTAATAAATAAAATACCCCTGACTGATGGAGAATGTAGTCCCGGTTACTTACACTAAGAACTTTATATTTTTATAATGCTGTCTTTTTAAGTATGCTTAGGAAACAGAGTTTCTAAACAAGACCAGTGGCTAGCAGTGAGGTTTAGTCCACGTTGCTAGCCACTGGTAGAAAATAAAACATTGCTTATTTTTGTTGAATCTTCGCAACACCCAAAATCGGCCTATTTAGAAAAGCTTGGAGAACATATTTGTCTATATAGACGAAAAATGTATGCATTTACTTTGAATAGTATGCAGTAGTTAAAACTATATGTTGAGTTTATGGATATATTTAGCTTTGTACTTTATTATACACAAATATAAAGCATTTATTTTAGATATAAGATCATATAAACAATATAATTTATAAGAAAATGTATCTCTAAGTTATTCATGATGTTAGGGCAATTAGTAGCAGTAATACCATTTTACCTTTTTTACTATTACAATTTTTTCACATAAAAGTCGGCTAACAGCGCCATCTAGTTTTCTATAGAGAAAAATGTAATAATATTTTTTGTTGTATTAAAATTGTACTGCTATACTATAGTCTAATTTTTAATGAAACAGAGTGAAGTGACATTTCGAGTGCTGCCACTTTTTGATGATATAAAATAGTGCTAGGCCAAAATTATTTATTTATTTTAGTTCGTTTAAATAAATAATTATGTCAAATTAAAATTTTTGTAAAATTCGACATTTCCGATCTGTTACTTTACTCTAATTATAAATTCGACTATAGTTACTAGTTTACTAAATTTAGTATTGCTTTCCTTACTGTGTTTATGTTATCAAGGTCCGTTTGAATTTGAAAAGATGTTGGTAATGTACATCAACAACCCATTTATTGTACATTTGTTGGTAATGTACATTTGAATATAATTAATGTTTATGCTTTAGATGTACTTTACTATGTCAAAGTTATATGTTTAGAATATTTCATATATAGCTCAAGTTGGTGGCGACAACCAAGGCTGAATCGTAACAAATTAGTATTATTGGAACCAAAGGTATTTTTAAAATAGGTATTGGATCGGTATAATAATTGTGTGAAAGTAACAAATTATAGCAACACTAATATACTAATAATACAAAAAAGGGGCAACAATTCAGTCAATCACGTTATAGCATTCTTTCACGTGATTGGTTCATTTAAAAGTAGTAGAGTCAAAGCTTTTGAGGTTAGCGCCAATTGTATTGAACAAAATAAATGAATTCCTAAAACGCATATAACAATAGGCAAATTCCATATAAAAGCATTTAAATTACTAGTAGCAAACTATTTAATTCTTTACATTTAAAGCTGTTTAATTATTTTGAAAAGCAGTTATCGTATTTCCTTTATATGAAACTAAGATTAAGATTTATTTATTTAACTTTTAAGTTTACTTTACTTTATATCAAAAGCCAAGACGGCAAAAGAATAAGGATGTGGTACCATGAACGATTGGTTGGAGACAGTGGGAGTCTATTGCCACATTTTTCCATACGTCATCATCACATTGACTATCTCATAGTCTCGTAAATGCTGGTATGCGTAAAGATAAAGTTGAACATTCGCTATTGGCGGTGCTATAAAATCTACTAATAGGATGCTCCATTACTTTCTCTCGAAGTTACATATAAGTATAGTGGGGCTTCCATTACCCCCCCAAAAGTCCTTTGAGTAATGTAAAATTTCAAGTAAATGATAAAGATGAAAAGAACTATCCCTATTCTTTTAGCTTTGCCGTCAGAATAATATAGTTAATTATAATTTTATTATTTATTTTCATTTTCAATAGTTTAAGAGTTGATTTTTCTGTCTTCCACTATACCAAAGCACAAACTGTACCTTACTTTCATTTTAATTTAAAAGGCTTTAATTCTTTATCTTTATCAATTAAATTTATTTTATTATGTTTGTTTTGTCTTTTATTTTTGTACCTTTTCTAGTTGATATAATTTGGTAATAAAATTTCCCTTTTTTTTTACAATATTATACTAACGTCTAGTTTATACTCTTGCTGCGTGTCAGGACCATAACTGCTATAAAAATTTCGACATTTAAACATTAACAAATACAAATTTGTTTGTGCTTTTGGATGCTTGCTGAGGAGTGACAAGCCTCAAACGTGGGCATAATGCAGCTGGTATGATTAATAACTTTTTTCCGATTTTAAAATTATGTTTTCAACGCGAATAAAGTCACAGGCGCAACTAGGATAGGTAATACACGAATGAATGAAAGAAGTTTAACAAATCCTACAGGCTGAATAATGTTTTAATAGAATAAAACCAGTGTAAGATTTATACATATTAAGTCGGTGTGTAAATGGTAATTGGATATCACTAAAATGTCCACATAAAGGTGGATTGGCAAGCAAATGAATGTAGCTTCAGAAAGGATTCGAAGCGGTACCTATAGGAAAAAATATATTCATTTGTTGCATAAAAAATCATTAAGTATTTTAATTATTTTACACTTTTTTATTTCGAATTGTATTGCTAAAACGCGTACGTATGTGGATGAAGTCTTCGCCTCTTCAAAGAACTTCGCTAAGAACAAAAAACAACAGAAATACGTTCTCTGACGTGACGCTGACGTGATGCGAGCCTCTTCAGAATCTTCTAATTGCTTAGAAGGATTGAGCTCGTCGCTCTTACGTCCCGTTTGCAGAAATATGGCTGCGGGGATAGTAGGTACCTAGGACAGTTGGTATCGCTGTGTTTCAAGAATGAGGTGTTAACGCTACAGATGCTTTAAAAGTCTACCATAACTTGTGTATTATCATGCTAGATTTAGATAATTCTTAATTCGATCAAACTCGAGTAAACAGGATGCGAATATTTTACCAAAGTTCAGCTGCCATCTTGGTTCTCTCTAAATTGTAACACCCAATAAAACCTATATTGATAAAGGGCAAATAAAAATACAGCCAGTATAAAAAATGTTCTTAATATTCATTTTGCCATCAAATCTAATTATGTTTATAGGTAAGGCGACGTTCTAGAATAAAACTACATTTTAATTTTAGTCATATGTTGCTAGACTATAAACATTTATGATTATTTTAAGTAGTATATAGTATAGTATAGTAGTATATTCTCTGTATTTCGAAGGTGGTCTTATCCTATACCTCTTTGTAGTTCAACTGCGATGACAATACCGCCATACCCATTTCCTTTCTGGTTTAAAGGGTGAAGTTAGAAAATAATACTTAGGTAGTGACCACTTCATGAGTTACACTTCATGAGAGTACTTACTCACAGATGTCCATATGTGGTATTGGTCACTAAGAACAAGTTGGACAGCATGTTTGCTAGTTAAACTTTAATTCAAATATATAATTTTCTTTGTGCAAATTTGGAAAAATCAAAGATGGCTGCCAATAGGCAAGCATCTAAAAAATAAAATAAAATAAAAACCGTTTTGTGTAGCAGCTAATCATTTGAAATTTATTTTAATCAAATTTTACTCGAGTTTGGTTAATTTAAGCCCAATTATATGTATCAACTTAGATTCTTCCTTCTAAATGTACCCCTTTTTAAGGAGAAGGTTAAAACTTTATAATAGGCTGGGGAAAAAGTCTTTTCGCGTTTTAGTATGTATGAATTCAAATTTTCAAATTCAAATTCAAATTCATTTATTTGCATTAAATGTAGTCTACAGAAGTTGTTAAGTAACATATTTGTCCATACATTTAGCCATATTCAGCATGCAAACAATTACAATTATGAAATTAATATAAATGCAATTTTATAATATTCAATGTTCCTTACTTTTATGTTTCATAATAGTTGATGTACTCACTCACTCTGTTTAAAAAAATTATAAAAAGGTCCAGCAATAAAGATTCTTCTTACTTAAGCCACGATTAATAAGGTTCATACTTACTTTCCTGTCAGCGTATCTGTCTGTCCACTGTGAATACAGCCAAAGGTTAGTTTAATTCAACAAAGGAATCTCGACTGAACTTGTTATAATTTTATTTGTGAAGAGAAAATACAGTGTGCTTAATTCTAGAGTATTTTTATAAAATATTATAGTCCTTTTCTTTGAGTTTGGAGAGCTCTTATATGTTTTGATTTGAATAATATGTTTACTGTAAAAACTACATATTTTTAAAAGAGTTTACAAGCGATATTTGCGTTGAACTCTTAAAATAATAGACTTGTTTATAGAATAAATATAAGTTTTTTGATTGAGAGGTTCGTGTCTCTAACGAAAAATATGATTTTCGTGAAATACAAGTCAATGGTCATCTATCACTAATATCATCTATCACTAAGTGCTTATAGTTATTTCGACCCTAGTAAAACAAAAAAGCAAATCCTATTTTATTGCTGTTTTTACTACAATTTTCATTTTCATAAAGGAGTTTCATGCACTATAAAGGAACAGCAGCAGAAATAAAGCATTTTGATACACCATAAAAGAATTAGTTTCCTTGTTACCGTATTGTCACTGATTATACGATTATAAGTTGAAGTTATATAAAATCGGCGTTTAAAGTTTACTTATCCGCCATAGTCTACCAGCGTGGTGGATTATGGCCTC
>DWPP01000076.1:0-15130 GCA_018251735.1 Eantis mithridates tamenund
TTTTTTACATCGTCCCATATCTATCTGATTCTAAATCATGTATCTGATTGTGTTCATATTGAAATTACTGCGTGTGATCTCGGACTAGAAGGCTTTCTTTATTACTTTAGTAGCACATTTAAAAAAAAGCACAGGTTGTTATTAAAATACTAAGCGCTGGGCAAACACGGCCAGCATTCAGTTCAAACATTAATACTGTTACAATTTTTATTCGGAAAAATGTATCATGACTAATGAATGCTAAATTTACTGGACGTTTGTTATTGTTAACATGCCAGTAAGTCACCACAAAGTAAAACCGAAAATATTCCGTGAAAAATAGAATCGTAAGATTTTATTACATTATGCTTCTCTATATTCTGTACGTTAAAAATATAACACATATTGCATTTAATCACGTGTTTTACATTCTTCATATTTATTTTCCTTGTAGATAAAATAAATTGCTTGGTAACAGAATAATGCATGCTTAATAATAAACGAGTAATAATGAAGCGTACAAGACCGATGTTTTGTACTTATTGTAACCTATGAAGACCTAAATATAACTTCTAATGTTGAAGAGTAGAATAGAATAAAAGTTCTGAGGGAGAGATGATTAAAATGTCTCCAGTTAAAACGTCGGGAACTTGGAGAGGCTTCAGCGATACAACAGAACTTCCTAGCTTTACGGCGGGTTAAAAGAGCAACCAATATTCCTATAATAAATCAATAAACTAGAATTCAATTGACATCCGGCTTTATCGGTTACAAATTATAGTGCACTGTCTCAAACTTAATTAGCTCCTGACATTTACGTTTAAAGGTCGCTTTGTATGCAGCGATCCGATCGACACCGGTATATTGAGTCGTACACACGATGTACATTTAAATATCGTAATAGTAATAAAACATTTCCTTGCATAGTAAAATAATGATAAGAAAGTTATTGTTCATGACATTTTGATTGTCGCTATACCTATACCTGTATCGCTTTAGGTATAATTTTGACCATAATCTATACATATAAAACGCAGCTCAATATAAAAATAATGTGGAATTAAAAAGGAAGGGATAAAGAGAATCTTTAAAAAACATTTTTAACGTGACCCAAATGGCCTCAAACAATATTAATGACATTACAATGCAGTGTGTCTGTTGTGGTACACGCTTCTCCATTACTGTTGGTCGAAGGTACGTCAGTATAATTGACATCCACGCGTCCGGCATATAGCAACACCAGATTGCTTCAAGTGAAATGTCTCAAACTAAATTAGCAGGTGACGTGTGCGTCTAAGGATCCTAGCAGACATGCTACTTTAGTATTAGACGATCGACATTCTAGCTGCTTTTTGGAAGCTTGTTGTCTTAACTGTAACTTGTTTGAGCGTTGGTGACAGGTGGAGATTCAAATATATAGTTTCTTCTGCATGCATTCTAATGCCAATCACAAGTCTCATGATCTCATTCTATTTCTCTGAATGTCTATAGATATTACTTTTATAGCAACCACATTTATACGACTTATATCATTCCTTAAAGCGCGTTATTGATATCACAGAGATATGGACATTGTCTCTAAAATCCAACGCAGTATCAATGCAATCAGTGAATCGCCGATGCTTAGTGTGTGTGCTAAAGGTCTAAAGGACTTTATTGTTTGCCACTATCCGATCAACGGCGGTACAATGACAACTCGTCAGTGAAGTATCGCTGTTAATTGTATTATCTGTGGCGCCTCACGACTGTCACCAGCGATAGGCTAGTGTTTGTTTGAATTAAATAATTATTCTTAAATAAGCGTTATATGTAAAACTAATCACGCTAATTGAGCACTAATTATGTAAACGGTAACTATATTTAAATACTTTAAACCTATTTGTTAATTTCATAAATACATATGTTAAATTCTATTTTCAATTATTTGCATATATTTATTTCGTAAATTAGTTTTAACTTAGTAATTGTCTGTCTTTGTGAAAAGAGAAATACTTTGTTTCGTGCGTAATAGTTTGTTTAACATAACTTTGTACGTAAAATTTAAAGTAAAATGCAGTTAAAAATATTTTGAAAATATCCTGTATTTACAGAAAACCAATCGGTTTAACAGAAATATTGACAAAGTTGCAACTATGACCTAGATGCAATTTACCAACACAGATTATGGAATTACGCGCATCAAACAGCTTTGTAAGCAAAATTGATAATGTTACAATGTTTATTTGTTACACCGTCCTCGCCCCAGATAATCACATATTCCTACAAAGATCGCTTACACGTAATTTGATTACGTTAATTCATTTTAATTAAATAACGCACTGCACTCTACGTAATCGATTGATATAAATAGGCTGAATTATTGCGTCCTACAATCAAAGAGGTTTATTATAGCGACCGTTCATACGATTTCGCAGTACGACATTAATTAAAAAAAAATCAACAGGCCGATATTTTTAACAAATATCAATAACAACTTTAATCATATCAAAAACATATAAATAGTCAACTATGATACACCAGTTTATAAAGCATCTTCGGAGAATCATACAAGATCCCCCAAAACACTACCAAACAAATAAACCTTATCAATACTGTTAAATGGGGCCCTAGAAAAGGCTACAACGTTTTAAATATTTTTTTTTATTTCTATTTATTTATAGATTCTTAGCGATACTGTACTTGATTGTTCTTCAACTATTGAATTAACAGTTTTCCATAAGTAAAGCAGAACTGTTGCCTATTGTGACTACTTTCCGAATATACAAATTCTTTCAAGCAACAAATGAAGAAAAATCCATTTTAATTCGTTTTCGAAGTCACGACCAAACCATTTGTCAAGCCCATGCAAACTACATTAGGGAGTCCTTTGAATTCTCATGAGGTCGTCGACTTTTCCGATGTATTATTTGTAACTGACTGTTTCCTAATAATTTTTAAACGTAGACAAACAAAAGGAAAAAAAGTGTGTCATGGCTATGTGCCAAATTTAAATATTGTCTTTTTCATGTCACGGTAAACGTACATCAAATTGTGGTGCAATAGAAGCATTTGTTTGGTTGTCAAGTGGAAATTTTCTCAGCAAACTGTGCTGGTGAGGTTCAGCAGGCCTATATCGAGAGCGAATGTCGACCAAAGACGTCGTTAGGATTCTAATTTGACTGATGGGTCTATAAAAATAGTGTCAAAAAAGGGTAATTATGATCAATTTAATTAAAAATGGTTCAAGTGTCATTGTGACTCGTTTTTACATCGAATTTAACAAGTCTGATTTTAACCTCTAGAAACAAGATAACATTGGAAGTGTTGAATTTAATCGTAAACAACAAATTTGTGTCAACCGGGAAATGTATTATTAAAAAGGCAATCGATAATGAAACTTAGAACTTACAAAGAAGTCAATAGGCTAATGTGAACAATAACTGCTAGACCCAAACATCCGGCTTCTTATCGTTAAACTTCCCATAGAAATACGATGGAGGCTATCGGCATATGAGCATGAATGAATGTGCTAACGCTGGCACACTTGCGAATTTCACCATTCATACTCTTCCCTATTAGCTTCTTGATCCATATCTGTAGTCAGTAAAGTCAACTCTTCGTAATTTATTTTAGTTTCCGCGCTATTCAGAGCGTGGAAACATTTTTCCTTTGATGTTTCATAATTTTAAAAAGAATATTAATTTGGCATGTCCGTCGTACCCGTTTTTCATTCGTATTTTTCTTGTTATGTTGCACAACGTTTTTAAGTGTGAATAGCATCTGATATTGTGAACTTAGATAAGATTAATGTATTTATTAATGTTTCATGATTTTTTATACTACGGAAGAATAACAAGTGTTAACCTACAGCGAATCTGCACCTGTACCGAGCGCGGACATGGCTGGCAGTTAACCTTGCTACCGCTTCGCAACCTCGTCGGGCTAATAAGCATATTCTGCTCACACGGCGAGACGGAAACATGGCTCTAGATGTTGCGAATCTAGACTGTTACCAGCCGGTGCGGACTGCGGCCGGATGAATGGTAGCGCGTGAGTGGATTGCGCAAGCCGCGGCTGCGCGCGCCGCCCGCGCCGGTGACGCAATGTCGCGTTCAGGCGCACCGTTGCTTGTTAGTATGCAAAATAAGTGAAATATTCGTGTCGGCAGTCGCCGTCCGAGCCGCGTGAGCTTACCGTTCCGTTCCGCACTTTGCACAACATTTGTTCAACTTTACGCTTCGTATTGTTTAATCTCTGATTTATGATCACCTTTCAGTGAAGTAATGGTAACTTATATTTTTCTGTTAGTTAGCGGTCGGTGTGTCAGTCTGTTATTCATCTATAGTTCACAATGAAATAAAGTTATTCCATAAAAATACGAAATATTATTATTATAGGCTATTATATTAACATTATACAAAAACTATAAGTATACTTTATTTTGAAATAATCACAGACCTTGGTTTAAAAAATTTTAAACGTACACCAGACGCGGTAGTTTCCCGTGCGACTCTTTAAAACGACATCAACGGCTCTGACAACATTATTCATTAGTATCAACAATGGGCGACGCTTGTCACGAATGTCGTCATTAAAAGAATAGCATGGGAGCGCTTCTGACCGACTCGTGTCATAAGTGGCAAATTGGCCTGTAAACATTTTTTGTGAATATTGCCGTGGAAGCCATATTTTTATTTATGCTGGGTTATAATTTCTTCTTTAAATAGTATAAATTATAAGCAGCTTATAAAATTTCAGTAAACCAGCGCGAGCGTTTACACTAACCAATACTTCTAGGTAACTCTTCTCAGGTTAGGCTCGGACAAGAGTCAAATACTCTGATTCCGTTTGTGGCCCCAGAAATGTCTAGGAAATGTTTTGCCTGAATCTGGCAGCCCTAGTTTCACTGGTCTAACTGCTTAATTATCTTGTAACTCAACTTTAAGTCTCAATTTTAGAGGTGCCTTATGCTTATCCAAATATTTATTTGGATAAGCACGTAGGTTTCCCTTTTTTTATTTATTTGTATCTTTTTTACTCTTATTTATTATAAAAATTGAACACAAAGAATTGGATTTTCCTTTTGTTTATTAGTCTGTCTAATGTTCTACTGTTATGGCACATTAATATTAACCAGGTTTCTACATGATCATTACATCTATGTTATTATTGATTCAAAGCATTTGGGTAAAGTGTCTGAAACCTTATAATAGATTAGTTTAATCTGAGCCACTTTGAGGCATTCAGTACTCAACAACACCCCACATAATCCTAGTATTACCTCAATTCCGATCAACGTCTATTACCGATCGATCAGAGGATTCCACTGCGACTTCCGACCTTCGGTGCAACCGATTTTTTCTTTAGAATCTGACACTCTTATTTTTGCAGATTTTTTTTTTTTGTAAAATAGTAGTCTAAAGTTACCCAAATTACGGGATTTCGGTGGTGTTGGAGTTTTAGTTTGTTGTCTCGTGTCATGATTTTCGCAAAAAATCTGTTATAAGTAAAAAAAATACCTTACCTATTTGTTGCGCTAAATGTTTTAAAAATGTTTATTAATGTTTTTAGTATTGGGTTACTATAAACACTGTACAAAACACAGTTATTCTGTCATCACTATTATATTTAAGCGTCACGGGACTAATCCCTACATGAGATTCATACTGTCTGTTCTGCCTGATTGTAAGCGTAGCTGCGTTTTTGATAGCAATGACGTTGAAAAGTTTTACATATTGCTCTTATTGACTTGTAGCGGAAACACGAATCTGAAAGGTGAAGTGACGAACGTAAGTGCCTTTCACAAGTTGTATTAATGTCTTTAGCGCAACGTCAAAATTTATATATAAAGACGTTTTAAAAGCCTTTACTTCCCTTTACCTACTTAATGTTACGAACTGTGAAAACATTGGTTTGATTCTAAAACCTCTATACACACAAAATACAGTTTATTTCGCTTAAAAATCCTTGGCTGTAATGTTGTTTATTTCTTTAATTTCTTTGTTAAGGAACTACACATAGTAATTTTCATAATAATTTTATGCCAAAAAACTAACTACATAATGATATATACTGAATAAAGATATTTATCGTCTGATGATTTGTTGTTAACAAGTTTTTCTTATCAGGTTATCGTAATTAAATGAATGCGACTTAGGAGCAAAAAAGAGTGTGTACAGACTAATATTTTTTCTTAAATAAACAATTCAATAAAAGCTTATAATGCCCACATCACGATAAGATTGCAACTTATTGCAGTGATAACTCACAATCACGGACGCAAACCTGTTTTGTTTTGTGTTCTGTTCGCTGAGTCATACTCCGTTCGCAAATGTTCTTTGAGTTGGTTATAAGGTAACGGATAAACGTTTACCTAAATGTCTAGGGGTTTACCCTGTTTTGAGAAATGGTCGCTGGTGTGTAAAATTTCTGAAGTCTTTGTAAGGAGATTCTATATAATGTGCAAAATAAGTCGAAGTCTCTTAAGTATGTCCATCTAATCATTTTACGGAAATGCTATAAGATATGCTTTTTGCCAAATTAGAAAATTATAAATTTATTCCAGTATGTGCAATAGCTTGCTACCATTATTTTTGTACTCAAGATCTTATTGCTGTTAATATTCTAAAAAGAGCGATAAACGTAAATAAATAAATTCGTACTTTGTACAAAGTGATAATTGCTTAAACAGGAAACCTATTTTTACGTCGAAATCTTCACACATTAGTCAAGATTGGGGTGGATTGACCATCGTTTCCTGACGCGCCTTTGTCAAAGAATCAGATTTTCTATGAAGGGAATTTTCCAAGTAAAACTAATTGAAGCAGATACGTATCAGTAATTAGCTAAACAATTTAGGCACCCCTGTCCGTAAATAAATAGTTTATCGTTTTAATCGCACGCACAACAATTTTCCTAGAAACTAGCCTGTCCCCAAAACATAGGTCGATAGACTTGACCTGTGAAATAAAACGTAGTAGTGAAAACAATTTACAACTTATTATGAATGTCATTAACTATAAAATAACAAAGGAAACCCTTTTTAAAACCGTTAAAAATGATTTTTGAAGTTTGTTGAGACGCATTAATCTCAGGAATCACTAGACGCACCTTCTAATACTATACTTATTACTTACATTATGGAACCAATTTTATGTAGTACCTACCTGATCTGAATAAACAGTTTGCTACTACTTTGAAAATAAGTTCAGTTCGGTGGATACCGCTGGTCGGTATTAGTTACTAATGAAATCGAATGAGACTGGGTTTCTCCATGTAATTAAACTTGGGCATAAGGATAAAACACAATAGCTTTTTGTGAGGTCCTACGCGAGTTATTGCAAAAAGAGATCGATGCATTCCAGGAACTGCTTTAGCTTAGAGCGTGTCGCCCAGACTATCTATGTGCCGTTATCCATTCGATTTTAAAGCGTATTTCATACACAGTGAAGTTGATATTCGCTTGGATAACAATGAAGCGAGAAGAATGGTGGGCCGATGGCCGGTTGAGAATGTTTGCCGCTGACCCGAGTGGTCAATAATGATCTGTTATACCGTTTATATTGCTACCTTTGCTTGCTAAAAGCTGAAAATTTATTGCAAATCTGAAGTAGTTGGTATCTGGTCTTACATAGGCTTAGAGATTTTCGAATAAATTGGCAACCATGCAAAGATTACTTGACCGTCATTGACATCCTACAGTTTATAAATGTTAATATTATTATGATACATTATTCCTATCGCATGACTAAGGGTCTACTCTGAAAACTTGCATCAATCTGTCTTAAAAAAAATTATACCTATTTTTTTTTGGTATTAAGAGTAAAAGTTGCTGAACATATCGATGATCAATTAAAATGAACACGATTTTGGAATTCATTTTGCCCGCGTCATCGTCATGACGAAGCAGGATAGTCTTTGAACGCAAAGTAGTAGTTCTTTTAGTATCGGCTTGTCGAGGATACATAAAACTTAATCTTATACCTTTGCGGCACAGCATACTTATTTTTACACGTTTATTAGAATTTCAAGGTCCGATTTCTGTCACAAGTTTTTAAATTTTCCAGCATATTATTTCGATTGTTATTTGACGGTTAAGTGAATAACGTCGTGAGAAAATTATTAGTCACCGATATCATCGATAAAATTAACATATTTTACCCAATCAAATAATAATCCTTATTATCTCGGATCTTGAGAATATCTAAAGTACGTTTCATGTTAATAGTGTGAAGGACAACAGGACCACATTAACAATATTTCTTTTTTGTATATCATATCGACAAGAGTCAAGTAGAGGCAAGAAAACAAACTAGTGCTAGCATTAAATGAAGCCATTGCTCTTGCTCCACGCGGTAATTAAAACGGCATCGCAGGCGAACTTCATTATGAGACTTAATCAGTGCACAGCAAGACAGTTACCTTAAAAAGCGAGTAGGTACGCTAAATGATAGTTTCACTATCACGAGCTTATTCACTCGCGCGGGGGTTCTTAAGTTAATTTTCACATTAATAATTATGAAGGTGAGTATTCTCTTCAGCGAACAGACGCGACCATCGTTCCGTACTTTAGCTTGAACATCTGAGAATGCTGCTAATTTTGATTTTATCAATTTATTTAAGGTTTCATGTTTTCATTTCTTTATCTTCATAAATACGTTGTCGATTTTGTAACATTTAAAAAATGCCGTTTCTTTTTAAATTGCAAAACTTTAAATTGTCAACGCTATAAGACAAAGATTTCCTAAATTACAAAGTAAGGTTAAAACGCGTTTTTGAACTTACAAACAAACTTCCAATTCAGAGTCGAATGGACCTAAGTCTAGATTATTTGATCTCGGGTATAGATGGGTTTTACTGTGAAGATGATAGATCAGACGTCGAATCATATTAAAATCGATAGTACATGAAAAGCTGTCATACTTTTGGAGCCTTTGTTCTAAACTTTCAAACTTGATTTGAAATTTTGTAATTCACGTTCAATTTCTATGTTCTTTCTAAGCATATGGAACTGGTAGTAATACAATGTTACCTGCTTTTATTAGTAAGTTATTGCTTTGGCAATGATTAATGACGCGTTCCGAGAGGGCGCTATCAAGGTTTTTGTAAAATCCATTACATGCGCTTTAAACAGGATATGCTTTATTATCTGTAGGTATATTAGGATCTGCAAGGTCTCTATACTATAGTTCTCAGAATGGTTCATAAGCTATTCGAATTTATCGGAAAGTGAGAGTTGCAACAGACTTAAATAGACGCCACTACGGCGCCTGCTTAAGCCTTTAAGTGGTTAGCAAAGAGGAAAGTGTTAACTACCTCCTATAAACCATCAGATTTACATTAAATCGCAGAAGCGATAGCTCAGTTGGGTTGGTATTTGATTGATACTTCGATAGGTTCCAGTACAAACACCAGCATGCACGTTAAAATTTTTTGAAGCTTTGTTCACACAAGTTATCAGGTATTATGAGCTGTAGGATCACATCGTCAAGGTATCATGTTAAAAAGTTACCCAGAAAGTATTGAAAATATTTAAATGCTCATTTAGCCTTCGTGGTCAACTATGGTAACTCTTCTTATAAATTAGAAGGTTCGACTAGTAGTAAGTCTTGAAAACGCTCCGGACAACTCAGGCACAGGTCAACTTTCTTTTGCAAAAGGCAATTAAAATAAACTTTATTCTACCTGCGTTCAATTACAATGAGGAAAAAATGAATTAATAGCATTTATCGATGGTCCGCTTTGTGTATAGCAGGAGGGTGGTGGAATTCCCCTTCTACGCTTGGACATTTCTACCTTGACCATAAGGATATTTTAATTATTATCCTCAATTCTTGATAAATATAAAATTTTAGTATTGAAGTATAGTAAAACAGCATGTTCTATAGTACGGTATAATTTTATGCTTTTCCAGTTTTTCTGACTGCCAATATATTTTTAATATTATAAGTCGGGCTATTTATAATTTGAGAATGCCTCAAAGTAACCTAGGAAACAACAAATACATATATCTTCATACACGAGCACGGAATACCCAATATCTCAATTGGTTTTTGGATATTTCGCAAATAAAATGTCTAATTGCGCTGATTTTGCATGTACATATAACTGCAAATACATAGAAACTGTAATTTATTTATTGTTTACACATTTGAAGTGACGCTGGTCAGCTAGTATAAGATGAATTCAATATTAATAATTTGAATATAATTTGACATCCCTTTGAGAGCCATTCAATTACTGTTTTTAAATTATCGTTTATTTCGGTCTCGTAAATATTAATGTCTCTGCAAGTGAACACCATGGAACTATCGTCTGCAAAAAGAGTCATAGGATATTTTATGCTGTTGGGCAAGTCATTGATATAAATTAAAAATAATAATGGTCCCAATACACTTCCTTGTGGGACGCCAAAATTCGACTTTCGTGGAGAAGACAGATATAAGCATTCCATTTTTGTTCTTGGGCAAATGCGTTCTACTTGCGTCATTTGTATTCTATTTGACAAAAAAGACTTTATGAGATCTAGTGTTTGGCCCCGTATACCATATTTGTACAGTTTATCTAAAAGTAAGTCGTGCCTCACAAAATCGAAGGCTTTCGAAATGTCCATAAACAAGGCTATTACCGGTATTTTCTTGTCAATACTTGCATAGACTCTATTTAAAAATTCATAGATTGCAACATTGATGGACATATTTTTCCGGAAACCCTTTTGCGCCTTGGTAAAAATATCAAATTTCTCAAAATACGAATACAGTTTTTGACATATTACCTTTTCCAGAATTTTAGAAAAGACAGAGATTAATGCTATTGGGCGATAACAACTTATATCGTCTTTTTCTCCTTTTTTGAACATTGGCTTTATTATTGTAGTTTTTAGGGCGTTAGGAAATACTCCATCTTTAACGGATACATTTAAAATGTGGCTTAGTATTGGGGCTAATATATCAACTACGTATTTTATAACCTTTGTAGATATGTCATCACAACCTGTGCTGCTTGTATTTTTTAATCCTATTATAACTAGTTTAATGTCAGATGCAGAAACAAAGTCAAAAAAGAATGAATTGTGTTTATTATATGTCATGGTAGAGAAATTGATATCATTTTTACTATTTATTAAATATATTTGGTCAATAAAATAATCATTAAAAGCTTGCGCAATGTCATTTGGGTTATTAATTATTTTTGAGTTATTCTTAATTTCATATATGTAATCTTTTGTTTTTGTGTATTTATGGTTATTCACGATTGTCCAGGTTGCTTTAGATTTATTTTGCGAGGAAGCAATAAAGTGGTCATTTCGGGCTTTCTGTGTTAGTTTCACTATCTTTTTTAATTTTATTGAATAAGTTTTAAGCATATTTTTATTACATTTAGAGGGGTTTACCCTACAGGCCCACAATAAATTTCTTTTGCGACGACAACAAGTCCGTATTCCCTTTGAAATCCATTTTTGTCTTTTATTCGCTACAATTTTTTTTCGCACTATTGGAAAGCATAAATCGTAAAATAATTTAAAATTACTGTAAAATTTGTCAAAAGCATCATTACATGTGCTGCTTGCATAAACATCATTGAATTTCAGGCTTCCTAGATAATATTTAAATTTCTTTAAATTTTCTTGAGAGTAAATGCGCTCCCTTTTATACCAGTAATCTATTTTACTTATATTTTTTGTAGGAAATATAAATAGCTGGGCAGTATGGTCGGAGAGACCCAAATCTAAAATATTACTTTTACCTCTCCTTACATTATGTATGATATTATCTATGCAAGTGTTGCTACATAATCTGGTAGGTTTTGAAATCTCAAATTTTAAATTGTAACTATTAATTAAATGTCTAAATTCAGTAGAGTATTTGTTTATTTTATTTACGTCAATGTTGAAATCCCCACAAATAATTACTTTCTTTTTCGATTTAAGACATGTTTCATGTAATACAATGTCAAGTTTATTAAAGAATAATTCAAAATGTTGAGTGGTATTTTTTGGACTTCTATAAATACAAACTATAATAATTTCGTGACCGGGAAGTTCGATTGCACAACATTCAAATAAATTGCTTACTGACATTTTTGTTATATGAGTCAGTTCATTATATCTATGGCCGTGTTTGATCAGTATGCAGCATCCACCATTTCTACTGTCTCTCGTATAAGAAGCTGCTAATTTGAACTCAGAAAAGTTTAAAACTTGTGAGTCGCTACAAATCATATTATGTTCCGTGATACACATTGCGTCTATTGATATGCCATATTGTATTATCATACAATTAGCTTTCTTGCCTTGCCTTCCTTACCAAAAATATTTTCAAATCGCGCTTTTGAAAAATATTTTTATTTTTATTAAAAATAGTTTTCCATATTATTGCAATAACGTCGCCGAGAAATCAATTTTTGTGCGGCTTGTCAAAGAAACAACGTAATTTCTACCATTTTTACATTAAGTAGCATAATTATTGCTCCACTAGTTTCTGAGAATACCACCGACAGACAGACGGACAGACGGGCGCGACTTTTGTCATTTGTATGGACTATACACAGCCCTTACAATACATGGTATAATAATGTGACAACACCAAGTTCACTTATGACTTCAAAGATGTTGTATATCGTCCACGTAACGTCAATACAATGGCTCATTATCATAGTCTTACAAAATTGGAGGCAATTTTGGAAATTGTTGAAACTCTCGGGACAAAGGAAGCTCACGCAAATGGCGCGATTTCGTCATTACATTGCTGATGACCAAATTAAAGTACAGTGGATGTAAGTAACGGTGGATGGGCTAATGGTTAGGAATCCCATTCCGTAAGGTTCAAACCCCGGCACGTAGCTCTGTTCAATTTTAAAGTTATGGCAAACATCCCCATGACACTTGCATATTTGCTGCCTGCTCTCCAAAAAATTCGTGAAGTCATATGAAGTTATTCGTTTCGTACTTCGACAGAATGATGGACTAAAGCTAAGATTCCCATTTACGACAAAACATCCGGGAATTACTTTAACGTTATAAGATTAGTATCTCGCATTTAATATGGACATCTGGTATAGTGTGGACCTACGAGTAATGTACTGAAGAACCCACATATTTTAGAAGATATATCTAAAGTCTCTCAAAGTATCTCTGAAAATAATATATTTTATTTAGCTCAAAGCGTATGAAAAGGAAAGTTTTCTTATAATTAAAAGATGTTTACCTCAACGCCAACGTCGCGGTATTTTTAACAGCCTAATTAAAATTCCGAGAAATACTATTGGGTACATTTTCTGAAACTTTTAGAAGGATGTATAACTTTGGAATTTTAGAGTATTCAGAGGTCGTTGAAGATGTTAATTATTTTAAACATTTTGTTGGTGGTAAGACAATGGTATGATACACCTAAAATAGGTATTTTGCCAAAAAAGACTTGCTTGGAATAACCAACATGAATCCGGATATCTTGGGAAATATCTCTGGTTATTATGGACCCTTACCGCATTTAAACCCTCTTGACAGCCTCCGTAAGCTAACGGAAAGACTCTGTAATCGACAAATCTCTAACCAACCAAAATGAAATAGTCCTGAAAACGACGGTTTTTGGTTTCTTTAACCAACCTCCAACGGAATTTACAACGGCATGAGTCCGTAGTTCGTAGTACCATAGTACTTTCAGTAGACGCTGGTTGGTTTTTGATGGTTTTAGTTGCCTGTTATGACAAGCACTAGATACAATAAATGTAATCTGGTGTCCACTCTACAGGGACAATCCCTAAAGTAGGTGCCTCGAATAGGTTGCGTACATAAAAAAGCGTATTAGCATTTCAACTATCACATTCAAAGTGACCCAGATGTTCATGTCGCCCTTGTCAACCAGGCTTGTCAACATGTCACTAGTCTGCATTAGCGCCATCCGATGTGACTCAAGCCTCGTGTTCACTGCGATAACGGTATCAGCGATCAATACAACGCAGGCTATATCGCTTGTCAGTTTCCCACGAGATAATGTCACGATAACCTGAAAGGTTATTGTGTAAACACGTAAACACGATCAACGAAGGGTAATCTTAGATGATATAGTAGTAGAGCTGGTACACATTTTTCGGTGTGTTTTTTGGGCACGATGATCACTTCTTTGATACTTCTCCTGTTATATCTATGTAGAGAAGCGGACACCTGGCTGCTGGAAAGTAGCAGGGCTAACTGCCACTAAATGCTACTAGTATGCTGGTAACACTTCTCCTGTTACATTTAAGTAGAGTAGCGGACACCTGGCTGGAGAGTAGTAGGGCTAACTGCCACTAAATGCTACTAGTATGCTGGTAGTACACCAGCTCTCGGACTAATACGTTTAGTTATAAAGCTGTTCGTGCAAGTTTCATCCATGCGGTAAATTTGAATGAACCATTTTTGCTTCTTTATTTGAAAGCTGGCTTTTTGTCCCATTTAAGATGCAGATTTTACGAGTACATTTTGAGTTATTTTATACTTTATAGCATTGAAGTTTTCTGCAAAGAAGTTAATTATAAACATCTGCAGTTCTGATATAAAAACGTGTAAATTTCATTAAAGTTAACAAACTGTTGTATAATTACAGCAGCTTTTCGCGCTATAAATTATACAACATCGCGTGGATGATTTATTACTCAAAGTGCATTTTGATGATCATGTGTATATGTATTAATTATTTATCTATCGATTATGTACACACCTGTAATTACTATTATCGTGCAGTTAAGAATCCGCGATGAAGTGATAGATTGCAATATCGGTTTAAAAGTAAGCACTTCATCAAACTTATGTAACTTTATGTAACATGTTTGACATGCTAATAACTTGTACTAATGTTACAAAGGGTTTATATAGCTAAATGTGCTAAAGAACGCGTTCTGGAACTACTTTTTGAATTTGATAAATTCTGTTTCTATTTGATAGCTTATAGTGTGACCTCTGATAGAAATTTTATTTTAATTGACATGTACCTACCGCCATTGCTACAGTTAATTTAAGAGAACTTATCTCCAAAAACGAAAGTATTGATGTCTAAAGTATAAAAATTCATTTATAACCCTAGACGGTGTTGAAAATGATATAATGACTGAAATGAATATGATTTTCAAAAACACGTTTTACACGTAATAAAACCCTTCTAGGAATTCTGTGCTGCATTCTCTGAAAGCTTTTTAG